>PVKU01007233.1:0-90769 GCA_004027475.1 Anoura caudifer
TCTCTGTTGTCAGAGGACACTTGGTGGGAAGTCTTAACCCCTACTCAGAGCTAATAATAAAAAGAAACTCTCTTGGTGTTAATGGAGGCTGAATGGAGAACCTGGACTTCTGTTCCCACTTGACACCAATGAGATGATGTTTTCCTTTCTCTGTCAGAGTGGTATCAAAGGAGCCCTACTAAAACAGAAGATTTAAATAAGATCCAGAGTCTTATTATATCCAGCATGTCTAGTTATCAATTAAAAAAAAAAAATCCCTCCTCCTACCCAGGACCAGGTATGTCTCAGCTTAAATGAGAACAGTCAGTCAACAGACACTGACTGCCCCTGAGATGACAGGTGTTAGAATTACCTGATGAGGGTTTTAAAGCAGCCATCCTAAAACACTTTTGTGAGCAATTAGGAACATGTTTCAAACAAATGAAAGTATAGAAAGTCTCAGCAAAGAAATAGACAGTCTCAGTACAGAAATAAAAGATATAAAGAAGAACCAAATAAAAATTTTAGAACTAAAAAAAATACAATAATGAAAATAAAAAACTTAATGGATGGGCTCAACAGCAGAATGGAGAGGAGAAAGGAAAAAATCAGCAACTCTGAAATCAGACCTATAGAAATTACCCAATCCAAACAACACAGAGAAAAGAGACTGAACAAAATAAGGCTTCAGCGACATATGGGACTAGAACAAAAGATCTAACATTCGTGTTGTTGAAGTCTCAGAAGGAGAGGGGATTGAGGACAGGGCTTATAAAATATAATTCAAAGGAATGATGTTCGAAAATCCCCCAAATTTGGCAAAAGACATGGACCTACTCATCCAAGAAGCTGAGTAAACTGTGAACAGGATAAACCCAAGTTAATCCACATTAACACATCATAGTTGAACTTTTAAAAACTAAAGACAAAGAAAGTAACTTGAAAGCAGCCAGAGAGGAATGATGCATTAGGTATAGAAAAAATAATTTCAATGACAGATTATTTCTCTTTGGAAACTATGGGGCCTAGAATGAAGTGGCATGAGATTTTTCAAGTCTTGAAAGTAAAGAACAGTGGACTCAAATTTTTCAGGAATGAAGAGGAAATCAAACAATTCTCAGATAAATAAAAACTAAGGGGCATTGTTGCCAGAAGACATATCTTAAAAGAATGGCTGAAGGACGTTTTCTAAACAGGAAATTTTAAAAAAGAGCTCTTGGAACAGCAGGAAGGAAAAAAGAACACTAGCTCTAGTAGAAACATGAGTATAAATGCAATAGGCTTTGGAGTTTTCTAAATTATATTTCATGATTGAAGAAAAATGATAAAACAATGTCCAATATGTTTCTCAATGTCCATAAGGATAATATTTAAGACAACCATTTTAAAAATAGAGAGGCTAAAGGAATGTACAGGAACATAAGGTTTCTAAACCACTTGGCTGGTAAAATGTCAGTAGACTGTGATAAATTGTGTATGTATAATTTAATACCTAGAACATACACTAAAAAAGCTACACAGAGAGATACTCTCCACAACAAAAAACAAAAACTAAAGGTAAATCAACAAAGATGAAAAAAACCTGTTTAAGTAACTCAAAAGAAGGCATGTGGAGGGAAACAGAGAAACACAGAAAAATAATTTAGAGAGATTAAACAGAAAACAAAAAAGAAAATGGCAGACAAATCCTAGTATATCAATAATTATATTAAATGTAAATAATCTATATACATCAATTAAAAAAGAGATTGGAAGAGTTTATTTTAAAATTACCCAACTATATGCTATCTGAAAGAAACATTCAAATATGATAAAAGTAGTTTAAAGTAAAAAGATGGAAAAAGATATACTATATAAACATTAATAAAAAGGAAAGCAGGAGTGGCTAAATTAATATCAGGTAAAGTAAACTTTAGGGCAAATACAATCGTTGGAGTTAGAGAGCCACTTTACATAATGAAAAGATCAGTACACCAAGAAGACATAGCAATCCTAAATGTATAGGTACAAAGTAATACAGCTGTAAAATGTGTGAAGCAAAAACTGATCGAGTTGAAAGGAGAAAAAGACAAATCTATGATTGTAATTGGAGACTTCCATACCCTCTTCATGATATAGGTCATAGAAAAACCCAGCTGAACAGAAAATCAGCAAGAGTATGAAAAAATGCTATGTCATCAACCAGAAGGATGCAATTGACATTTATAGAGCACTCCACCCAACATAGCAAAATGCACATTTTTTCCCAACAGTCCATGGTACATATACTGAGATAGAACATATTCTGCAACATCAAGCAAACCTCAACAAATTTACAAGAATTTAAAGTATATATTTTGTTCTCTACAGTGGACTCAAAACAGAAGTCAATAGCAGGAAGATAAGAAAATCTCCAAATATGTAGAAACTAAACAAAACATTTCTACCTAATCCATGCATTGAAGAGGAATATCAAGGAAAGTAAAAAAAAAAATACAAAGAACTGAATGAAAATAAAAGAACAACATGTCAGTCTTATGGGACATAGCTAAGGCAATGCTGAGAGGAAAAGGTATAGCACTGAAAACTTATATTAAACAAGAGGAAAAAGAAATCAATGATCTAAGCCTCAATGAAAAGGAAAACCAAATCCAAAGCAAGCAAAAGGAAGGAAATAATAAATACACAAGCAGAAATCAATGCAATAAAAAGCAGTAAAACAGTAGAGAAAATCAATAAAACAAAAAGCCAGTTCTTTGAAGTGATCAATAAAATTGACAAACCTTACCAAGACTGACAAGGGAAAAAAGAGAAGACGCAAATTGCTAATATCAGGAATAAAACAGAGATGCCACTAGACCCCACAGACATCAAACGGATAATAGGAAAATAGTATAGAAAACTCTATACACAGAAATTTGATAATAAATTAATAACACACATACTATGAAATAGGTAGTTTTAGTAGTTCTTTACTCTTACAGAAACTGAATGTGTGGTCTAAAATGCCCTGAAAAAGAAATATCCAGGCCCTGATGGTTTCACTGGACAATTCTACCAAATGTTTAAAAGAAGAATTAACTCTAATTCTCTACAGTCTGTTAAAGAAAATAGAAGGGAATATGTTCCAACTCATTCTGTATTGTCCTGATATCCTACCTAGAAAAAGACAATACCAAAAAAAAAAAAAAAAAGGCCCTGGCTGGTGTAGCTCAGTGGATTGAACACGGGCTTGTGAACCAAGGCATTGCTGGTTTGATTCCCAGTCAGGGCACATGCCTAGGTTGCAGGCCAGGTCCCCAGTGCAGGGTGCACAAGAGACAGCTACACATTGATGTTTCTCTCCCTCTCTTTCTCCTTCCCCTCTCTCTAAAAATAAATCTTAAAAAAGAGGAAAGAACAAAAGAAAAGAATTATAGGCCAATAGCCCTCATGAATATAGATATAAAAATTCCTTGCAAAAATATTAGGAAATAGAATTCAGGAATGTATAAAAATAATTATGTACCACAACAAAGTGGAGTTTGTTTCAAGGATGCAAGACTGATGTAATATTTAAAAATCAATCAATCCAATCTACTATATTGACAGAATAAAGAATACATACATCAATCAATGCAGAAAAAGCATTTGACCAAATTTAACACCCATTCATGGTGAAAAAAATCTCATGAAACTGAGAATAGATATCTTCTTTAATTTGATAAAGAATATCTACTAGAAAACTATAGCTAACATCAAACTTAATGGTGAATGACTAAATACTTTCTCCCGCATATCAGGAACAGAGCAACAATGCTCACTCTTACTATTGCTACTCAAGAGTAGTACTGCAAGTTATAGTCGGGGCAGTAAGGCAAGAAAAAAAAAGGGAGGGGTTAGTAAGAACAGAAGAAATAAAATTCTATTTCCAGATGACAAGATTGTCTATGTGGAATATTTCAAGAATCAATTTAAAAAGAAATCTCATAGTACTAGTAAATGAATTTGGATCTCTGGATACAATATCAAAATACAAAATCAATTATATTTTTACAATTTAACAATGAACATGTGGGAACTGAAATTTAAAATATAATCATTGAGAGAATGAAAAGGCAAGCCACAGACTGGGAGAAAATATTGGCAAAACACATTCTGATAAAGATCTGATATGCAAACTATACAAAGAACTCTTAAAATGTAACAATGAGAAAATAAACAACCTGAGTAAATAATGGACAAATAATCTGAACAGACACCTCACCAAAAAAGATGTATACAAGGCCTCCCCCCCCAAAAAAAAACAGGAAAAGATGCTCATCATAATTAGAAAAAGTCATTAGGGAACTGCAAATTAAAACAATAAGGAGATGCCACTATACACCTAGTGGAATGACTAAAATCCAAAACACTAATAACATCAAGTGCAGGTGAGGATATAGAGTAACATCAACTTTTATTTGTTTCTGGTGGGAATGCAAAATGGTACAGCTACTTTGAAAGACAATTTGGCAATTTCTTATAAAATTAAACATATTTTATCATGTGATCCAGCAGTCATGCTCCTTTGTATTTACCCAAATGAGTTAAAAACTTATATCCACTTAAAAACCTGTACACAAATATTTATAGCAGCTTTATTCAGAAATTGTCAAAACTTGGAAGCAACCAAAATGTCCTTCAATAGGTAAATGAATACATAAATTGTGGTATATTCATATGATGGAATATTATTCAGTGACAAAGAGCTATCAAGCCAAGAAAGTCTTAGAGAAACTTAAATTCATATTGCTAAGTGAAAATAGCCAATCTGACAAGTTTACTATTGTATGATTTCAACTATACAACATAAAAGAGAAAGCAAAACTATGGACACAGTAAAAAGATCGGCAATTGCCAAGGGTTGTGGGGAGGGTAGGAAGGGTGACAGATGAAGCACAGGGTATTTTTTAGGGGAATGAAACTATTCAGTATGATACTGTAATGGTGGATACATGTCATTACACATTTGTCAAAAGTCATAATATATACAACACAAACAGTGAACTCTAATGTAAACTATGGCCTTTCATTTATAATATGTTAATGTTGGCTCATCAACCATAACAACTCTAGTACTACACTAATGCAAGATATCTACATAGGGGAACTACCAGGCATCATGAGGGGATATATGGGAACTCTCTGTATTTTCTGTTCAGTTTTTATGTAAACCTAAAGCTGCTCAAAAATAGTCTTAACTTAAATACCACAATTTACAAAATATGGAATATTTAGATTTATATCCAACAAAACATATACAGAACTTGTATGCTAAGAACTATAAAAAGATCTAAATAAATGCAGATACATACTGTGTTCATAGCATTGAAGACTCAACATAGCAAAGATGTCAATTCTTCCCAGTTTGATGTATAGGATTAATAGAGTTCCTATCAAAATCCCAACAAGATTTTTGTTGATAATGATGACTATTCTGACATGTATATGAAAAGGCAAAGGAACACATTTGGCTAAAACACATTTGAAATGAAAACTAAGTGGAAAGAACCACTTAGTTTACCAGTCTACCCAATTCCTAGACACATGGTAAAAAAAAAAAAAAAAAAAAAAGCAAACAAACAAAAAAAACCCCTTAGAACTATACTATGTACACATTGCACTGATGCCTAATTCCTGCCTTTGCTATTCAACATGCATATCAGGGTGATTTGTTATGAGGGGACATTGTGATAGGATTACCCCCATCAAGTTAACTAACACATCTGTCACCTCACATATCTATCTGTGTGTGTCTTGTGAACATTTAAGTTCTACTCTCTTAGGAAATTTCAAGTATTAAAAGTAAAAACAGCAAGCACATTGCAGTTGTGTCAGTGATTTGCTGGTTAACTCTTCACCCTTTTCTCATCCTTCTGTGTTCTGATGTTATGTGTGACAGGGATGCCAGGGCTTTGCAGGTGACTCCTTCCAAGTGCCCCTGTCAATTGGCTTCTATTAGGTCTTACCAGCTAGTAGTCATGGCAGGGACTGGAAGACAGAATATGGGGAGAAGCTAGTTAGTTTTCACTTTCAGCTTCCGTTGACATTTCTCCAGCAACTGTGGGCAGCTATAGAATATTGAATTTTTTGGCAGATCATGCACATGCCATCTGGGTTTTTTCCTTAGTCCCATCACCAACATTCAGCGCCCCCTCAGCAGTTCCAGATTTAGTGATGAGATGTTCCTTCTTAGTCCTGGCATTGAGTTCAGTCCTCTTCTCTATTTCTAGGCTTTAGTAATACAACCACCTCCATTTATCAGACTTAGCAGTAAGAGTTGCTTTCTCTAGTTAGATACTGGTCTTTGGATTACCACCTTTTAAATTCCCTCTGTCCTTTTAATACCTTTCTAAAAAAACCTCCCTGTATTAAATTTCTGTGTTAGATACTCCTACAGTGGTTCCATTTTCTTATTTGACTTTGATTACTGATGCATCAGCATTGGGTAAAACAGAGATAGTCTCTTCGTTAAGGAATTGTTTCACAGAGAGAAGGCAATATTCTTTCCATCTCTTTATCTCAGAGTTGAGCCACCATTCTTAGAAGCTTTTGTGTAGAACCTTCTGAAGATGAGAAAAAAACATGTGGTATCTAAACCTGAACTATGGCTAAAACTTAGTCCTAAGATCCCTGAAATCTTTGTGGAAATGGCAGAGATTGAAAAAAAAAAAAAAAGCCACTTCAAATTGGAACATAGTTTTCTAATTTTCAAGAGAAGGATACTTGGATGCCGTTCCCTTTTTTTCTAGGAAATATGCCTGAATAAGCCAAATAAAAACAGAGATATATTTGTCCAAAGGTTCCAACAAATTAAATTAAATCACTGTGCATTGATGTTTCCTAGACTTTTGATTTTATGTTCCTGGAAAAAAAAATGAGGATCCAACTTTTTAGTTTTACCAAGGGAGCATGTTAAAAATGGAAAAAATAAATAGTTATCACAATAATTTTATTAAACAAAGAGCAGCTTAGTAACAACAAATAGACATGAGATCAGAAAAATGGATAGTTTTTTAAATTTAACGAAGTGTTCCTTACATAATTTTACCATTTGTTCTTATTTGTTTATTTAAAAAACTATACCCATGGTCCATTAAAATTTTCCACTGGTCTGCTGTTTAGAAAGTTCTGCTGGAAAATTTAATGTTGATTTTATGGTATAGGTAGAGTGCATCTTAGAGACAGCATTTCTATTGTGGAAATATATTTTTATATGTGGACTGAGATAGCACTATCCTAGAAAACGGTTGCTGGTTCGTTTGAAGATGTGTGCCTCTTGTTTTAGAGTTGCTAACAAAAGTTGAAAGTGATGTTTCCAGGAGAGCTTGAGATTCTGTGTCTTTGGGAACCTATGCTTATTAGTGCTTAGGAGAAAAAAGTAGAGCACAGAGTTTGGGAGAGGGAAATTTTCCCTACTTTTTTCTGGAACCCATTGCTGTGCTTTGAATTCTAAGAGACTGTCAACTCTGGGAGCACCTGGAGGAAGTCTCCTTGACTCAGGTATTAGCTTTCTCATAATGGACTCCAAAGACACTGAGAACAGTGATACTCACCCAAGTGGCTTCACAACCATACAAGCCAGAGCACAATATGTCAGATGCTATATAGTGTCTGTAGAAAAAATAATTTGCAAGCACACAAAAAACTCCCCCTTTGAATACTCTTAGATGTTCCTGGGAGTGATTGATTTTCAAAGGAAAGCGTAACATACTTTGTTAGGCTGTGGAGTAAGAATAGAATCTTGATTCCTTTTTACCCACTAAATGGAGAATTGTGGCAGCACTTGGTTGTAGATGGTATGTATTAGTTAGCTTTTGGTATGTAACCAACCACTCCATGACTTAGTCACTTAAAAATACCAAATATTTATAATTTTTAAAAATTAAAAAATATGCATTAACTGGGCAATTCCTGTGATTTGTGCTGGCTTGATTGGGCCTGCATGGTTCAAGATGGCTTTACATGTCTGTGACCTCTGATGAAACAGCTAGAAATACCGAGACTAATGAGACCTCTTTTCACATGTTCTCTCATTTACCAGTAGGCTAGTCCATGTTTTTGGTGGTAATGGTGCTCAGCAGCAAGAGAGGAAATGTACTTTTTGAGCCTCTGAACATATCATGTTTGCTGATATTCCATCGACTAAACCACCCACTGACAGCTGATGTTCGAGGCCAGATTAAGGAAAGGAGAAATAGACTTTACCCTGGATAAGAGAACCTGCAAAGGCATTTATAGAGGAGCTTGGATATGGGGAAGGGAGTATTTTGTGGCCAGTTTGCAATCTACAACATGGAGCAATGATGACAATTTTAGCTTTGAGTTATATGACACATAAGATTTCTCATCCAGGTGCTCAGCATGGCTTAAAGCTTCTAGGTAATGGAGGTGGCCTCCATCATTGGTAAGAAAATTTTTGTCTCCTCTGGCAAGCATCACCTGCTGTCATGTGCCATTTTAATAGTGTTCCAAACCCAACTTTATATTGCTTTGTGATTCTGGGGGCAGGAGCCCTGCAAATTCTATTTTTGCCTTGCCCATGGGTTCCTTGTTAAGCTCTGACGATAGTGACCACTAGCATCATACTGAAAGGCTGAAGAGGAAGAAACGGCATACTCTTTTTTGTCTGGCTCTTTCGGACTTTCTGTCAGCTTTTCCCTGTATCACTCCAGCATCATTTTGTCACTCTGTCCTAACAGAGGTTAGGACAACTTTCCTAACATCTTCATAACCGATTTTATCATGCCTCACTCAGATACACCAGCACAAGCCACCCAGCATCCCTTCCTCAGAGACCTGAGTTTGGCCCTTTCTTCAAACCCCTTAGTTTTAATAATTCCAACCTTTTCTCTTTATCCTCCCAGTCTTAGGGGTGGCTGCTACTTATTTGGTACCTTAGGGTTCTTTTTGTCTTTTCAGTTAACTGGTTAAAAATTCTTTATAACCAGTTAAAATTCTTTATATTAAATTTTCTCTGTTACATTAATCTACGTAGTTTCTGTGTTCTGCCTGAACCTTGACTGATCAGGTAGGAAGAGGAAGACAAGAAAAAGAAGGTGGCTTAACATGTTCAAGGCACCACTGGTTTTCTGCCATTAATTGTATGACTATAATTATAAAAATCTAACTTATGAGGCTAGCATAAACTTGATAGCAAAACTGAACAAGGATAGTATGAGAACAGAAAAATCATAGCTTATTTGTTTAAGAAACAGTGCTGCAAAGTCAAGGAAAAAATATTAGCAAACCAAATCCTGCACCTTATATAAAGAATACTATTTTATGTACTGGGCTTATTTCTGAAATGCAATAATAGTTTAATATTAGAAAATCAATTACTATATAAGTAGTATATGTTATGTAATAATGTATACATAATTACTTAAATAGAGAAAAATAATAAAATCATCTAAATAGGTACAGAAAAATAATTTTAAAAATTCATTATATCTTATGTGAGAATTTTTAGGGAACTAGGAATAGAAACAATCCTTATTTGACAACTAATATCTAAAAAATTTGCAACAAGCATTGTTCTTAATGGTAAACAATAAAAATCTTTCCTTTTGAGGTCTGGAAAAAGATAAATCTATTATTACTTTCATTCAACCTAGCATTAGATACTCTAGCCAGTGCAGTAAGATATGAAAAAAAAATTAAAAGTATAGAATTACAAAGAGGAAATAAAACTATATTTCTTCATGGATGATGTGACTATGAACGTAAAAAATCCAAAAGAATCAATTGAAAAAATATGAAAATTAATAATAACAAGGTTGCTGGATATAAAATCAAAATGGAAAAATGAATGGCATTTTATATAAAAGCAACAAGTAGAAAATAAACTTTAAAGACATAGCATTTTTAAGGGTATCAAAAATATGAGAAATGTAGGATAAATATGACTAAAGATTTATAATATTTCTAATCTTAAAATTAAAAACCTTATTGAACAACATTACAAAGGACCTAAATAAATGGAGAAATATAGCAAGTTCATAAAAATAGCAATTCCTCACAACTGATCTAAAAGTTCAGTCAAATGCAGTCTCAATTAAAATATCAATTTACATAAAAGAAATGTATATAGAAATGCAAGGGCTGAAGAACTGCCAAGAGCCTTTTAAAGAGAAACATAGTTGATACTTCTTTACTGATGTCAAGTTTTGTTATTAGACCACATTGAGACAGTGTAGTAACAATACAGGTTTAAATAGGCCAATGAAACAATAGAAAACCAAGAAGTGAAACAATCCATATGGATATATTAGATAGATAACATAAATGGTTTTATAAATCAGTGGGAAAAGAGGAGACTTTTCAGTAAATGGTATTGGGACATTTGATTATTTATATGAAAAAAAAAAAGGAATGAAATTGGAACTCTAACTCACAGTATACAAAATATTCAATTCCACATGAAACAAAGACCTAAAGATATAATAGGCAAAGGAATAAAGCTTTTAGAAAATAATTTAAGAGAATAGCTTCATGACCTCAAGCTAGGGAAAATTTCTTTAAAAAGAAAGATATTTGAAGTATATATAACTGCCAAAAGAGTAGTATCCAGAACATATAAAGAATTCTGGCAAATGAATAAGAAAAAGACGAATCCAGTAAAAATAATAGATGAGAAATCTAATAGATGAGAAACTGGATCCTTCATAAAAGAGCAAAACCAATTGGCCAGTAAATACATAAAAAAATATAAAGAAGCTTCATCCCACTGGTAATCAGATCACTACAAATTAAAATCAGAAAAGATATCAATACATACCCAACACCTTAGTTAGCAACATTTTTGAAAGTTGATGAAAATGAAGATCATTGGGAACTTTGCTGGCAGGAATCTTAATTAAGATTACTATATTGAAAAACAGTTTGGTTTACTTGGTAAAGTTGAGCTCACTCATATAGTAAGATTCTGCATCCTCACTCCTGGCTTGCTCAGGAACTAGGAAAAATGCACGAGAATGTTCGCATTAGTGTTGTTTATCTTAGCCTCAAATTAGAAATAATTGAAATGGCTGTCAGCAGAATTGGATCAATAAAGACTGATATATTCATAAAATGGGATGCTGCACATGAGTGAGAATGAATGGGCCATGGCTGCACATGACAAAACCAGTGGATCTTATCTTCAGTAAGTGAGATAATCTGAAGAATAATGATTGTATTAGTATGCAACTGTCAAAACTAAAATCTTACAGGTAGAAAAGATTGTATGGTAAAAACACAGGGAATGACTATCTTAAAAGTCAAGAGAGTGGAAACATTTTGTGGGGTTCTGAGAAGGAAAGAATTACGCTCAAGCTCAAGATAGGGAGAAACGGGCAGAGGAGGGTAGGTTTCTAAGATGTTGTCAAAGTTTTGCTTTTTAACATGGTTTGAGGTTATGTGGGTGTTTCTTTTAGGATTTTTCTTTCATCTGTACATATGTATTTATACATTTCTGTAATAGTTTCATGGTTAAAAGTACATTTTTATTCTTCTTATAGCACCTAATGTAGAAACTGCAGAAAAGAGAATATGAACCTCTTTTACAAAAGGTTACTTCTATTAAAAGTTGCTTCTTAAAAAAAGTAGTTTTTTCTTCCTTTACACATATACAAATGTTGATATTAATTATCATTATTGATCAAAGTTAAGTCAGTTCATTGTAGATTTGGCACTGTGTTGTACTAACAATTAATGAGGTACCAGTCCTAAAATAGCTATTTTTGTGATTCTAGAAAGTTTAGTGTCACTGGCTGACATGGAAAACACTGACCATAAGTCTTGAAAATGACTTGTACACTGGTGGGTTCAGAATGCCCCATAACACATTGCTGGGAGTACCCCTACATTTATAACCCTGAGTGAAACTCCATTTTGCCATTTAAACATTAATGCTTTCCTTTGGGGAGCAAAATTTCTACATGAGAAAAGCGCAACAAAACAGCAATTATGTAAATTGAATGGAAGAAAACCAGTAGTGTCCTGTTTGAGGCAATTTTCCCCATAATGAGTGTTGGGGGAAGGAGGAGAATGGGAAGGACTGGAGGTTAAAAATGGGAAATTGTGTATGTGTATGTAATAAACTTGCACACAAAGCAGATGCACGGTGTGGAAGTCATGTATAGAGGCAATAATCTGTGACAGAAAGATTTACATAATATTCTTTGAGGGCAAGTTCCCCATTTTAAAAAGATGGTGAAATGCAGGCAGCATGCCTGACTGTAATGAATCTAAATCAGGTAAATAATTTGCACTCTCAGATTATGCCCCACCCCCAGTCCACACTTGCTTAATGGATCTATTACAGCTTAGAGGGTAAAGAGAACTGAAGTCACCCTGATGTGTGGCTGTGACAAAAGTGAAAACACTATATTTTGGAAGGTACTGATAGACCTTCACAATTTGGATCTTGCAGATCATAATTAGTAATTAGTACATTTACAAGTGGAAGAAAAAACTCCCTAAATCATGAAAGGAAGGTTATTTCTCTCTCTCTCTCACACACACACACACACACACACACACACACACACACACAGAGCCAAAAACTGGCTTAGAGGATTCTAGGTTACATGGAATGCTGATTTTCCCTGCAGTGGATCAGTGCCGTAAGATGAACATTATGTAAAACATATATCTGTGCCCCTTCCTCTCCCTTCTCCTCCTTAGCAATACATTTCCATTAGGTGCTGTGATGCCTTTTGGCAGAAGAAGGAAAACCAAGAGCACGAGATGCTGTTCAACTCACATGGTGTCACTCAAAATGGGGTAGGGATGAGATCTAACTGTCTTCCTTTAAATGTGATGACCACGCTTACATTTTAAGCTTTCCCTGCTTTTACTGATAAGCATGTCTCTTGTTTGTTATGCTCTCCATTAGATTCATATAATTTTGAGTGACTTTACCTTTGCTTGTAAATTGAACCTGGTGGGTTTGTTTTTTTTTTTTTTGTGGGGGTGTATCCAGTGCTGGGAGGCTTAATAGACTTGATTTCAGCAGCCCCCAAGACCAGATTTATAGTTTTAACTTTTTACCACGTAGTAGCCATAAGCTGTTGCAGAGTCCTGACTTGGACACTTAATACCCTGTCTCTAGTGCACTGGTTTCAATTAACCTGCAAACCTCTTGGTTAGTGTAATGCTTAACTAGAGCTAAAGTAATTAACTGCCTATAATTATTACACAAAGTAATATAAAGTATTGTTTCACATGTGTGGAAATTAAAAAGAAAACCTTTAAGACTTGGTTTCTTCCTTTGACTATTGTACATGAATTATATATTGCCCATTGTATTTGCATGGTATTTCTTTTTCAAGGTAAACTCAAAATACTGAAAGGGAAGCAAATCAGAGAATGTACCCCAAACACCAGAGTTGTTTTCAGTCTTTTCAGGTCATCAGTATAGGTACTAAAATGAGATGGGCAAAGGGGAGAATTTTAATTAGGTTTAAAAAGGGGGAAAATATAGTTTATTTGGCAAGTGTGTCTGATTTGCTATGGCATATCTTTGTTTAGATGCAGATGACCGTCAATTATTACTACTCATTTATCATCATAAAATACTTGTTTTGACTTATTTTTAAAAAGGAAAAAATGTATACATGTGCACACATACACAAAGGGCAAAGCAAGGCGCTATCTCTCAAGGGTAGGCTATTACTTGCCCGAGCTTGGAAGAAAAGGCTTCTCAATGGGATTATGTCCTCTCTCATAACCTATCAGTTGTCTGATCAGAAATTCATAACGCAGCCCATCTATCGCTCAGCTCGTCCAGGGCTGTAGGACTGAATTTAAATAGGCAAATGCCAGACTTGGGCATTGACATTCTCTCTGTCTCTCTCAATCTTTCTTTTTTCTCCTGCCCTCCTTCCAATCATATTGTCTCTCTTTTCTTTTTCCTATCTTTTTAAAAATTCTTCCACATACCACCATTTTATATTCTGTATGTACTAACGTGATGAGAAGTTATCAGGAAATGGAGGAAGGATGGTGAGTGAAGAAGCAGATACAGTGAGAGGCAGAGGGAGGGAGGATGAGAGAATGAGATGGAAGGAAATTGTAAATTACTGCTGTCATACCCTTGCTGGGACAGCAAACCCTGGTTGCTTTTCTTTTCTTTTCTTTTCTTTTTTGCATCTAAGTGGAAATAATTCAGGATAAATTACTTAGTATATATCCTTACTGAACCAGCCATATGTCGTGTATATGTGTCCATTATTATACCCTCTTTTTGTGCGACTGATATGTAGAAAATGCATTTTAATCTGTACATTGTTGTTCTTGGCTTCCTGTGGTTGCGTGGCTACAGGGTGTCAATTCTATAGAGTTGTAACCTGATGACATTTAACTTTTGCTTTGATAGAGTAGTAATTTAGATTCTCTCTTCCCATTCTTCCTTCCCCTCTTCTCCAACCCCAATAAAAATAAATCAGTTTTATCTGTAAGTCCAAAATCACAGTGGAAGGAAAAAAATGTTTAATTGATAACACATTAAAACTCTCTGTAGAACTTAAATGTTGAAAGTTGAGAGCTTTTGTGTTCAGACAGATGGGTGAATGTTAATCACAGCAGTTGGGCTTTGCCGTAAATGATTAAAAAATGAAAATTGCTATGAGAAAACTGCCTATTGTCCTGCCTCTTTTCCCTAAAGAAGGTGGTACAGTTCATTCAACTTTATGTCAGATTGCTAGCTTTTAAAAGTCATGCTTTTTTTCCTCTCCCTCCCCAATGTGTTAATATTCGACTAGAAAGTGAATCTTGAATTAGAAGTTTCATTGTGTTTGCACTAAAATTCCTCTCCTGGTGGCTATAATCTAGAGAATTATATTTCTTGATTTTAATGTTTTCATCAGTAATGCTTAATTAAAAAGAAACATTTATAAGTATTTATTTTTTAAAAATCACCATCAATTTGTTGGTATTTAAATTTGTTTCATAGGACAAACTACAAATATTGTCCACATGGGAAAACATATGGTATGGGGGTATTGCACAACTTGTAACAAATGCCCCATCCAGCCTTAATAAAAATAATATTCTGTACTATTGTGAATATGTTTCTGCCTGAGGAAGGATAGTATTTTATACCATAACATGTTGCTAAATATTTTCATTTTTCAAATTACCTTTATGCAAATGCTACCATCTCCTTTCTATCTTAGGACATTGAAAACTCATTGACTTTAACTGATGAGAGGTTTGATAACCAGAAGCAAAAGAATCAGAGGAGCTGGTGCCAGTGGTCCAGTTAACCACTCACTGACCCACTAGGGCTTGCAGAATTTCCCTTGTTACCATGTTCATTTTCAGATGTTGCCACTGACTTGTTGGCGCACGACCCATGGAGAATTCAATTAATGTAGTATTTAGTCCAGTTGCTACAGAGGAAAATAAATTAAAACCAAACTCATCAAAGATTCAAATAGGTCTCCTTCTTCTGAGGTTAGTATTGATAACAAGGGAACTCTTATATTCACTCTCCTTGGCATTTTCGCCATTGTTTTAGTCTGATGAGTTCCCTCCAGGTATTGCTATTATTCAGGAAGGGCTACATTGTACATTCTGGTGGGTAAGGGTTTTATAAATGTCTTTTTAAAGCAGCTTTATTGAGATGTAATTCACATCCATTTAAAGTACATAATTCAAAGGCATATTCACATAATTCTGGTATATTCACAGAGATTTTCAACCATGACCTTAATCAATTTTAGAACAGTTTCATTATCCCAGAAAGAAATCCCTTACTCATTAGCTCCCAACTCCCCATTTCCTCCCAACTCCCTTCCTCTCACCTCCTTTCTGTCTCTATGGATTTGCCCGTTCAGGACATTTCCTGTCAGGGGGATCATGCAATACGTTGGTGCTCTGTGACTGGCAGGTATGGTTCTAAACAGCTGCTGGGAAAATAGATCTCTTTGGGAGTTCAGAAAGATGCACATGCACACAAGTATTGAGAATAGTGTTGGGGGCAGTGGTCCCTCCCAAAGTTCGTGGACCCCCATTTAAAGAGCACCATTCACTTGGCAGGGTCATTATCTATATGAACAGGCAGATTCAGGGGCCACTGTGTCTTCACTGTCCTAGCGGCTTTCCTGTTTTCCAATGGCATTTATTTTCTTCCTCAATGCAATTTGGTAAGGGAAAATATTAGTAGAATCTACCTATTGCTTTTCAAAAACAACAAACAGTCATTAAGTAATTGCTGGGATTCACATTTACGTCACATATTTGTTACTGTAAAATAAAGCATACAGCCTTAAAATAAACTAGGATGGGTCTAAAAGAAGTAAACATTGTGAATATGGTTTTATATTTCAACTCTTTTGCCATTTAATTCACTTCTGCTACATCAAGGTAAAGGGTGAGGAGACTGAGTTTTGGCAGTCCCGTGGGATGCTTTTCAAGTGGGTAGGTAGGTAGGTAGGTAAATGAATGAATAAATAAGTAAAAGGCATAGGCAGAGCTCCAGAGATGCTGTTTTAGGAATCAAGGGCTTGCCTTTTTGCCAAACAGCCACTAGTCACCTTTTCTCTCTGCCTATTTATACACATTTTTTTTCTGTTAGCTTCCTGTAAGCTGGCTATATAAGTACAAGACTGTCTTACTCTGTTCAAGTTTGGTATGTATCCAAGCCTGTCCCTGAAACCCTAAATGTTCCGCTTTTAGAACAGAATCTTCTAGCAGCCACCAAACAGTCTGGTGTGTTTTGCAGACCTTCTGTGCCATGCAGGACTTGTGCAATTGCGGCCAGCCCATTGGGTCATTTGCAAGATTGTGTCTCACACATACCTTCCCATTTCCTATTTCAGACTGTCTGATACTCTGAGCTTCCAAGAAAGCTGCCTGGAGAGAAGCCCAAGTGGACAAATGTCTTTCCTCTGTGGTTTGTTCCAGAGGGGAGTCACAGTACAGTTCAAACCCATCAAATCTCAGTTTGTGGGGAAAGATATCTTGCTAGATTACACATGTTGTTTTTCAATGGATTTCTACTGTTTGTTTTCTCTATTACTTCCTCTTGGCTTTGGTTGTTTTCTGTTGCACATTCATTTTTTTTTTTTTCCACTCTGGGAATCTTATTTTTATTTTAAGAGCAACTGAATTTGTTGGAAAGCCAATTTTACACACACAATGAATCTTTATCTCCATATTATTATAAGCAAGAAGTACTAGGGGATACATGGGACAGAAAGCACAATGCATTTATTTCTCATTTTCAGCTATAAGCCAGGGTCTAATTCTGTCTTGCAGTTGATTAAAATGAAATATTGGGTTTTGCAGAACCCACATGAGGTGGGCACAAAGCTGTCCCTTAGACATCGCCGTTGCTCCCATCACTGCCTCAGTTTTGTAGCTTGGGGGCTGCCAGGAAAATGGGCAGGACTTGAGGTCAACCTGAGCTTCCTTTAGTAGGTTAAAAGCCAAGGTTGTGGCAACTGGGATTTCTCAGTTCAAGGACATCTTCATGAGTCATTTCCAGTACCAAAGGAAACACAAATCAGGCATTTTCCTCTCCTTTTTAAAACTGTCAAATAGAAAAATAAAAACTGTAAAAATCTGAAAAAAAGAAGAATTCATATGTGTGGCAGAAGACAAGTACATACTTCAAAACTGACCTCCTGAAATAAGGTCAAGTGGAGTTCCTTTGCTTTAGTGAAGAAGTTGTTGATTCACAGGAGCTTTGAGAGGAGTTTAACCACACAAGAACTGTAAGGATTACCCAGATGTCAGCTGACATTAGTTTATCTTTTGAGATTTAAATTGGTGGTTTTATAACAAGTTCTGTTGGAGACTCGAAGCTTTCACTAAAAATGCAGTTAATATCTGGGGCTCAGGTTTGTTTTTTGTTTGTTTGCTTTGAGTGCTTTTTTGTTTTGTTTTGTTTTGTTTTGCCTGTCCTACTTCTGAGGGCTTTCTTCCAGTGAGTTCTCAGTCTCCACATTATCCACACTCTATCAAGATATTAGGCTTCCTTTTTTTCTGGAAATCTCTGCAGGCCACAGCAACCTAGATATGGAAGTAAGCTCTTGCCTTCATTGCCCTCTCTGCCCTGTCCCCTCCCTCCACCGCAACCCCTATCGCTTGGATAAGACAGGCTGCAGGAACTTTGTTGAAAGCTTGGAAGCAAAGGAAGTTTACTTTGCAGTGATCCAAGCAACTTAATAATGAATATTGCATGAATATATTTGAGGAAGTTTTCTGATCTCTTAATACCAGGAATTTATGACTACAATACTTTTCTCTGAAGTTACTTCTTATTCTATTCTACACCCCTCTCATCTCTTCTCTTGTTCTCCCTACCTCTATGTACGTTTATGAAGAGCAGTTTAGCACCTTTTTTTGGCTATTGTTGTTATCTTTCAGTTGGACTCATCTTCCACATGCTAGGTGGCATATGAAAGGGTTTCCTTGTATATGTTTTACTCCTTAGCATGAATGCTACAGTCTGCTATTAAAAAAAAATCACTCTACTGCATAGCTCCCTAAGGACTGAGGATGATGAAGGCAGAGAAAAACCAAGTCACTCCCTTAACCCCATAACTTTGGAGGAATCCTGCTGTATTTCCTTGGATAGTTCCACTTGTGACACTAGAGATGACATTTAGAGTTTAATTGAATCAGTGAGTTGATTTTAAATCACTGAAATAGTTCTATTTGAATTGTTAAAGTAAAAAAGATTTTTTTCCTTCAAGAGTAGGAAGCAATTGAAGCTGCAGAGAAATGAAAAAGGGAGGAACTGTTTGAAGTTTTCAGAAGTAAATACAAAAAGGTGTTTTTGGATCATGCTAATAAATAAAAATGGTGTCTGATGAAGTCGATATTTAGAATTTCTCAGGCTGGTTATGATGCTTTATAAATGAATAAGTAACCAAATCTTGTGGATGCCAAAAATAAAAAAAATCTAAATCCATTTGAAATATAATTTGTAACCATACTTAAAAAAAATTCAGCCAATAGTTACTATATAAGGTAGAGAAATGTAGTGTTTGAAAATCTACAAACCTTTTACTTTTTCAAAGACTTTATTTATTTTGAGAGAGAGAGAGGAAGGGAGGGAGAAGGAGAAGGGGAGAAACATAAATGTGTGGTTGCCTCTTGCATGCCCCCCACCAGGGACCTGGCCCACAACCCAGGCTTGTGCCCTGACTTGGTATCGAACTGGCAACCCTTGGTTTGCAGGCTGGCACTCAATGCACTGAGCCACACCAGCCTGGGCCCCAGACTTTTGAAAAAGGTACTATCTATTAGCTGTTATTAGATTATCTCCACAAAGTTATAACATGACAAGAAATAATAAGTAAAAGTATAAAGATAAAAATAACATTTTATTATTAGAATTAAATGAAAGCAAATCTCAGGCAAAATGTTTGCTCTGATGAACATAGCTCTGCCATTCGTGATTTGGTTCTAGTCAACCTGTATCTAAAATTTATCTTAGTGGAATTTCTGATCAGGTAAAAACAAATGTGAAAAATCAGAATGGAATGATTTTTTGAGAGCTTAAAGAATGATATTTGCATGTGCAATTCAGATTCATTTTTCTCACCAGAAGCCTACTGGTTTTCATCTGTATTTATTTCTACATTGGTGAAGCTTCAATCCTCTTGGTTTGTGAATCTTGGTAAGAACCAAGTTAGGGATAGCAGAGTTTTTATGATGTTATCAGATATTTCCTGATGATAACTCCTGGACATCTCAGACCCACCCTATCTCTACATGAATATTTCAGATTGGTCAGAGTGTGAAATATAAGGCTTAATCTCTTGTTCAAACATTTTGAAAGGTCTAGACATTAAATACGTGCACCTTCTTTGGAGAGGGCCCCAGTGGTGTTGAAAACTAGTTTAGTTTGGCATGCAAAACAGCTGATGGATCTGTACCTTTGACATACACATTTCCGACTGTGCAGTGGGGTTTCTTTTGGAAGGTATGCTGTAAGATAATATAAAGTGAGAGCCTGAAGAGAGCTTCAGTGCTTTTAATAGAACAAATCAAGAAAATGGGATTACTTGAGGGTTCACTATTAAACTGAAAACTATAGCAAAGTTGGTTTGGAAGAAAAGTACCATTTCCTGTATCTACATCTGGTTTTCCAATCTTTGAATATGTTTTCTTTCTCCAGGTGCGTAGATATTTGTGCACATGTACATGAGTATATGTATATAAGTGTTAATTGTTGATGACAGATGTTTGTTTAGCTGACAGATTCAGTGCACAAAGTTTTATTTATGGTCAGGGAAGATACAGAAACAATAGCAGCTACCATGCAAGTTAACCAATATTGTGTCTGCCATGACTGTATGGTGTAATATGGTATAATATATCTGCCATAGTGTAATATAAATACTTCCAGAAAGAGGAGTCACAAGAAATCCCCAAACTTAGAATAAGTGGTATATATACTCATGCTCATTTCCCTATCTTTGATTAACTGATAGTAATGGAAGCATTTGAATTATTCTGCAGCATTTAAAAAGAACTCATGTCCAAAGTTTTCAGTTCTCAGTTCTTGTGTTCATTAAGTATAGCATTCATTCTTTCTTCTGGGCTAACACCCTTCCTTTATATTGGAACGGTCAGGTAGCTTTTCCTTGACTGAAAGCCGCCCTGTCTTAACTTTGTAGAGTGCATCATTTATCAGTGCCCCTGAATGTATGTTTGTATGTCGTGTTCAGTGTGGGGAATTGAGGGGAAGTTTTCATCCTAGTGAACATGACCGTAAGTGCTCCTCTCCCAGTTGGTAAACTGTAATTCAAATAACCCCAGTGACACATAAGAAAAGCTGCAAGGGAAATCACTCATGGAAGTCACTGTGATATTCTTTCACCAATATGAGAGAAAAGTGAGTATGCAGTGGCTTCAGCTTCTAGAACAGTGGTTCTTAACTTATTTGGGGTCATGGATTCCTTTGAGAACCACACACAAACACACACATGTGCATCCTTACACACCCCTACCTCAAGTTTTGCAGAGTATTTTCAGAGGATGCTTGCCCTTCCTGAGACTCATCAATGATTGTATTAAGGCTTAAGCATCCAGGTTAAGACCCCATTATTTAGAGAACCCATACACTGAACATTCTGAACACCAAGATAAAAATCCATTTTGGATTATTATAAAATTGAGTGACTATGATAACTTACCACTATACCTTGTTACTCTTGGATTTTACCTCTCAACCTCTCTTCTGATTCTGCTTCTGTGTCTTTTTCCATTCTTTCTCTGATTTTTTATCCTTCTCTTACTTAAAGTTCTGTCCCAATCAGGATGCTTGATTCCAATTTCTATCTAGGTTTCCTTCTTATTACAATTCTTTTCATTTGAAATTTCTTTTTCATTCCTACTCAGCTATGCTTTTCTCCATCTGTTTCCCACATGCCTTAGCTCCTTTAGGGGACTTGACAAATTAGGTCATGGTGCTTAGAGGAACGGGTTTTAGAGTGGTTACATAATTTTGGTAGCAGTCACTCTGCAGTGTGCCAAAAATGTAATGATCACAGTTTTATTTTGTCAATATCAAAATGCAAAGAAAGAGAGCAGGGGAAGATGTGATGGTGACATTTTACAGGCACATAAGTTTTGATGTAAAACAAAGAATATTGATGTTTTATCCAAAATGTTTAATATTTAATAAATCACTGTGCTACATGAATGATGATCTAGGAAAATCAAGCACTGACTTTGTTTTCCAGGGTGTTTAATGGAAGCTTTTAGTTTTAGAAGTGAAAGTCTGAGTACCCGTAGTTGGTCTTTGAGCTATTTAATTCTGTGCCACATTTTAAGTAGACTCTGTTGCAGCCAATGAAAATGAAAACCAATGAAGTGTCCATTTCAAGGTACACCTTAGAATTAAGCAAGTTAAATCAATGGAAATCAATAGAATGTTAGGAGAACCAAGAAAACTACCTGGCAGGAGAGCAGTGAAGTAGTGAATTAACTTTTCATGCCAGAATCAGTATATTTCCACTGTAGTCCTGGGGCTTTAGGAGCTCACTCGGGTGAGTAATCTACATGTGATTTCTTTACTTTAACAGTTTAAGCCAATGTTCTTATAAAACTTCTGTGTGATACTGTCTACTACAAGGCTGGAATAGGGACAGAACTTGCTTTTTTGAATATAGGCTCAACCAGACCTGACATCCAGGTATGTGTTTCCCCAACTGTAAAGACTCCAGCTCTTTCTTGCTCATTCCTGAGAAATGCTTGGTAGAGTTTCTCTGTTGAAATTTTAGTTGATGACTACAATAGGTGATTGTGACTCAGTATATGGAATTTTGGACGTTATTTTGATAGTATTTGTACTATCCATTATCTAAACAGTTATTCAAATATGAGGCTAATGAAATGCTACCTGCACCAAACAGCTTTTCATCAGGTATAGCTCTTTAGAAGACTAAGGGTCTAGACTACTCCCCATTTAATCCTAGTTCTTGTCCACTAAAAAAAGTAAATAAATGACAGGAAAATGACATTAAGAATTTAGGCTACATGTAAAAGGTAATTTGATAATTGTTAAAATCGTACCAACATATTAATGGTTAATATGAACCCCTTTTCTCCAGAAGTCTTGAAACTATAACCATGGTTTTTTACTTGTCTGGGATGGTTTCATGTGGCCTTGCCACAATTCTGGGGGATTTTCTGGGGGACATTTTAAGAATATTCTGTTAAGTTGAAAATCAGTTAGAGCATTGAAATGTTCTGAGGTTTAGATGTTTATTTTTCGGTTGCCTATGTACATTCTTAGAAGTACATTTTATATTTTATGCTTATGTGAGTTCTTTGTGAGAAATTTTGTGTTCACAAAAGATACCATATATTAGACACAGAGGTAAGAGAAGGGGGCCATGCCCTACATGAAAGTACAGTGTTATTTATGCCTTTTACTGTCTTTGTAAATGATTTTATTGTATTTTTCTGCCATTAAAAATCTCACATGGTGCTTGCTTCAGCAGCACATATACTAAAATTGGAACGATAGAGAAGATTAGCATGGCCCCTGCGCAAGGATGACACGCAAATTCGTGAAGTGTTCATACTTAAAAAAAAATCTCACATGTACAGAGTTGGTGCAGAGTACAAAACCAAAGACTTAATCAGACCACAGGAGGAGCTATGGCATAAAAAACAAGAAAACTTCCTTGACTGTGTTAAGAAAAGTAAAGATATTTAGATTATCGCGAACTGCCTAATTAATTAAGCTATAAAGTCATCTTCATCCTCTACTTCAGAATTCTGTGTAGAAGAAGATGATTCTCTATTAAGTATCCACCAATAATAGTCAATAGATGAACTAGTTACCTGGAAATGGGCAAATTGAGGCCTGGTTGATTTATGCAGTAAGAGATAATATTTAGACTATACTCCCATATAAAAATTTTCACTGTGTTCTAACTACTACTTATTAATAATTGTTAATATGCAGTTATCTTTTACCTAAAATGTGGCAGTTTTGTCTTTCTACCTAATTGCACAATCGTAGATGTGTTTTGCAAGCTATAAATGCTAATCCATTTCTTACTGTAGGTTCTCCATTTTTAAATGGAGATAACAATTATACTTGCCTCATAAAGTTGTTGTGAGAATTAAATGAGATAATAGATTCAACTTGCTTAGGACCATAGCTAGTACAGTAAGTACTTGTGAACTCTTGCTATTTGTCCCTATTACTGTTAAGGTTTTTTTAAAAAGCACAAATAATCTAATGTATTTATATGGACAATATTACTACCAAATTAAAAAAAAATAACCTTTCTCCCCTTTGCTGGCTTGAAATAGAATAATAGCCACTGGGTAGTGAATGAAATGTGCCCTCAGTAAAACTGCCTCTGCTTTTTGATGTCGATATCTATTTTTTTATAAATGTCTTTTGCCTGGTAAATGCTGATGTACATTGAATTATATTGAACTGAGTTTCTCTTAAAATTCAGAGCAATTTCTAATTGCACCTTATGTTTTTTAGAAACCTCATTATAACATATATAATTAAATTAAGAGACATAGTGTGTTTCAAGATACTTTCAAAAGATGGTCATGGTAAGAAAATCCCATAAAATAGTAACTATGTTATCATTAGATATGCAGAAATGCATTAAATAGGCAAATGGAATCCTTGGGGGCAGAGGGACACAAGTGGAAGAGTTTGGTGGCTGGTCAGACCTATTCCGGGACACCTCAAAAATCATGCTGAGGATGGCTTTTAATTAGTCAGCTTCCGTGAGCTCTAATAGGTTCTGCTTCCATTCAGCCTTCATCAGAGAAGAAAAGCCTGTCAGATAGGAAGGGGCTGTGCATCCCAAACTTTTCTCTTAAAGAACTAAATTTGGTTGTTGGACTCCTGCTATTGATGGAAATAATTTTCAGCCATTTTATATAGTATACTATTTAAATTTGGACAAACATTAAATTAGGAATTAATTTGCTATGCGTATAGCTTTTATATAGCTATAAAACTAACCTAAACTTACAGATTACTATATAAATTTACTATAAAAACCATTAAAGCTTAACTTAACATTAATTTAATGTTCTATGTGATGTTTTGCTGAAACTAAAGCGCTGATGGTGAATTTAATCATTGGAAAACGTATTTTCATATTTGGTATTTTACTTATTATGTTGATTCTTTGGATTGTAGTCTGATAGGATTATCATCTTAATAATTTTTATTGTCATGGTTATTCTTCTCTTTATACACTGAATTCATTTTGAACCAGTGATCCATCATTTTCATGAACCAATCAATTTGATAGTGTTACTCAAAGTACAATATTGAAAAAAATTTTAATGCACTTTAATGAAAATTTTTTCACTACTTTTTACATTTCTTGATGTGAATTGTTATAAGTTCTTATGTTAAATATAAGAGTCTCCTATTAATTTTAGGTGGAAATATTACAATTAACTGTTATGGTAAAGCTGTGGAATTTGGCTTCTCTTTATTAGTATGTGCTGTGTGATGATTCAGTTTTCCCACTGTTTTCCTCCATTACTCTGTCCATGAAAGTTTTGTTTCTTCAGTGTCCTATAAAGTTACTGGGCAAGAACCTTTCATTATATATTAAGTTGGCTTTTTTTTCCTTATTAGATGCTGATGGTTATAGGAACATATTAATCTACCACACTGTCATTTTCATGAAGACAGAACAAAAGCTCAATTTATTAAATAACTGAAGAATCTATGTTATGTGAAAATGGATAATTATCACTGAAAAAGAGAAATTTTGTCTTTATAGTTTATAGAATTCCACATAAACATCATGATAGCAATAGCATGATAATTTTGTGTTTGGCTTTTTAAATTTCGTAAAACTTCAGTGCAGCACATGAATATGTTGTTTGAATGAATGCTTTGAGGGACAGGGAATAAGGGAATTGAAATTGAAGAAAGTTTCACTGTAAACTGATGTATCTGCTACCCTGACTACATGTAGCGTTGATTTTTCATAAAAAAATCTTGAAAGTATTTGTTTTAAAAGGCTCTGGTTTCCAAAGCATTTTATTATAATTGAGGTAACATTGCAAATTATTCAGTTTAGCACAAGAAACTTCAATGGCTGAACTCTACTAAATTTGTCAATTGATACTTTTTTCCTATTTTATATATAATTTTAGCTGTTTCCTAAGCTTCTCATAAATACCCTAATTCTGGTAGTAAATTTTTTACTCTGTGGCATTGATTTGTCTTGAAAACAAACTCTGTGTGTGTGTGTGTGTGTGTGTGTGTGTTTTAAACAATAATTTCATTTGAAGGAACAATCAGAAGTGTCAGAAAAACCAAAAGACCAGTACTAGCTCTACCACTTACTAGCTCATAAATTTTTGAAAAGTCAGGATCTCTCAGCCTCACTTTCCTTACCTATAAAGTGGGACTAATACTATTTGAACTGCCTCATCAGGGGCTCAGTTGTGAGGAAATAGTGTAAGTTGATTGCACATGGAAAGGGTAAACCATGTGCGTATACAGACATTGTTACACTAAATAGAGATTTTAAATGCTAATCAAGTGGGTTTAAAATCTTATGTATTTGCAACCATTAAGATTCTCCAGTTCTTTAATTTTTGTTAGATATCTCCACCCATATTCCATCCTTCAGTTGTGTCATTTAAGAAGTTATTATGCATCAGATCTTGGCAAACTGCAGGTTGAGTGTTGCGTGCCACCTGTTTTTGTAAATAAAATTTTATTGAAACAAGGCCATGCTGTGCCTATGGCTGCCTTTCACTATGGTGGCAGTTGAATAATTCTGACAGAGACTGTATGACATGTAAAACCTAAAATGTTTCCTTTCTGGTTCTTTATGGAAAAATGATGGTACCCCTGATACATATTACTAAAGTCCAGGACCAGTTATAATCCAGTCCTCTCTGGAACCTAAATCCTTGATAGAGAATGTAATTTTATTTAAGATCCATACTCTCCTCTAAGGAACTAAGTGGCCCTGAGTGTCCTCCTTGGTAGGCAGCATCCTCATTCATCTTCTTCTGATCTATGAGTTCAAAGATGAGTGGTAAATACTTTAAATTCACAAAGAAGTCACAAAAGGAAACAATGATTTATCAAAAAATGACATTTTCATATGTAGACTGCAATTGAAATGTACATTAACGCAAAAAGAGGCAAAATTGCTTTCATGATCTGATATTTAGCATATAAATTCTTAGATTTTATGCTATAAAATTAATTTAATTTATTTTTATAATTTTTGTTTTTATGCCTTAATGATATTAAGGAGGTTGCAGTTTCCCTTTTCCAAAGAAATATTGACTTTCTTTTCCAAAGAAAAGTTTTAGTGAAAAACCAAGTTGGATATAATTGTGTGTGTATATTTTATTTTAATATTTTTCAAGTGCTAGACATATATTGATATGCTATATAAGAATTTTGATCAGCTAAACATCTTTTTTAAAATTTTATTTTAATTGTTGTTCTTATACAGTTTTCTGTCTTCTACTCCCATCCCAGCCCACTGCCCCAGCTCTCCTGAGCTCCCTCCCATTTCCACCCCCCCTAGCTTTTGTCCATGTGTCTTCATACTTTTTGCTCTAAACCCTTCCCCTTTTCCCTGGATATTCCTATCCCTCTCCTCTCTTATTCTCAATTTCAGTATCTTTGGTTATATTATGCTTGTTTGTATGTTCTGTTAATTAGGTTCCTGTTAAAGGTGAGATCACATGGTATTTGTCTTTCACTTCCTGGCTTATTTCGCTTAGCATAATGCTCTCCAACCCCAATGTTCATAGCAGCACAATTTACAGATAAACATCTTCAATGAACCTATTGAGATAATTTTGACAATTACTAGTTTTAATCTCCTCCTGAAGTTTCATTTCAATTTCCTCCCCACTTTTTTGGCTTTTGGTATTAACCAAAGATGTGTGATAATTATACATTAATCTTCACATGACCTTGAAGAAGATAGTTTAAGACTGTGGTCTTAATTGATGGTCAAGGCCTCACGGCAGCTGCCTGTGAGCCTGGGTCCAGAGCATATTCATCACCACTGACTTTATACTCATTCCACATATACTTGGAGGCTCTCAAACCATCCAATTTAAAAGGAAAGGATATTGCGATTATTATTTCATTTAGTTATTTTACAAAGGAGTGGAAATAGATATTATTGACAAGAGCCCCATGGCTTGCTCATTTTACATATGAGGAAATTTGAACTAAGAAAAGTGAAATGGCATTTCCCAGTTCATGCGGTAGCCTAGGGGGTAAGCCAGGGCTAGAACACAGAGTTCCCAACTCTCAGTGTACCATTCATATGTTTTGACTGAAACATCTAGCATCTTGCCCTCTGAATGCACATAATTAAATAATGGCACTCTGCCCTGTACAAGCAAGTACAGTAGACCTGGTTCTGGTTTTTGATTGGTGAGCCTTAATTCACCAATCAATTCACCCCAACTATATTCACCCCAAAATATATACATGTATTGTGTTCTAAGGCTATTATTTAGCAGAAGTAAGCCTATCCAGTTATTTCTCAGAAATCTCTTTGGAAGGTGATTCTTAATGTTCCTTCTTTTATGATATACCAATATTTGAATAGTGATTATTTGTGTGTAAGTTGAATTATAGTAAATATCTATTCTAGGGATATTACTTCATAACAAAAGGTATCAAACCTGCACTAACAAACTATGTATTGGAAATAAGTCATTGACCAAACAAAATTACAAAATGACAAAAAATTTGGAGGGTATTTTAGTGCAGTAGATTTTCAGCATAAAGAAAAATTTCCCTAAACAGTATGGAATAATTCATTTTGGTCATTGGTACAAATTTGGGATGAAGATTAAGTGGAGCGTATTCTAACATACAATCTCTATTGGTCATTCCAGTAGGGTCCCATTCAAAGATATGTGTCCATTTGTAAAGTTGCTTTTGTCATGATTGTTTTTCCTATAGATTGTAATGAAAGGATCCTTGGCTATCTTCAATTGATTAATTGTTGGCTGTTCATTTATTCAGTATATATTTATTGATTTGTAGTCCTCCTCCATTGTTAAATTTATCAGATTACATTATTACCCAACTCAAGGCTATGCTATCATCTTGTTGGAGATTATTTTAAATCAATCTATTACAAGCAATAGGAGTGGAAAGTTTTATATTTGTAGGGTAATACATTTACTGGCTAATCTATAGTGAAGAAGAAAAGATAGCATATGAAAGGATGCAAAAGATTAGAAAGCATTTAGAAATTTACTCTGGTCTAAATATGCATCTTTATGAAATGGAAATATAACTTGGATTTCTGTATTTAGATTTTTCAAGAAACATTTTAGGATTATAAGGAAAATAAGGTCTTAACTAACTTATCAGCTATTATTCTATTGTCCAGTTCTTTCTTCTGCTCATTACTGGTTGTTGCAATCACTCATCCTTGGTGGAGCAATATTGCACCTGGGCACATTCTCAAAGAGGTCCCTCTCAAGTAGATTTGGAGAAATATTCTGACCACTTTTAAACTTTTATCCAATAAAAACTGTATTTATCAGCACCACCACTCCAAACATCCTAGGTTGCAGTTAATAAAATAGTCCCTGTGTCCATTTGTCCATTGTTTAATTCTCTATAATCAGTTGTTGTGATTATCATTATTTGGAAAAATACATTTTCTGATGTTGGCATAGTAACATCGTGGAAGAAAACCATTTGTTTTAAGACTTTTGCGCAAAATCATGATTTAACGCTCTGCTCTGGAGTATATGCCATGAGCCAAGCACCTCTGTACTCCATGTGGGGGTAGCTGGACTATATGGGAGGTGGTATCTCTTGACTTCCACAACCCTTTAAGACTTGATAATACCAACTTCTTTAAGCAAACTAAATTATTAAAGAACATTAAAGCATATTCTTAAAAAAAATATTGTGTAAAACCCCTAAAAGTTTATCACCTTATCCGTGATTAAGAGCCATGAAGAACTATGTGGGAAATTTTGGTTATAGTCTTATTTATGAAAACTTTATAGGTGAGTCCCCCCCCATGAATCACAATGCCATGCTTGAATTTACTACCCCCAATTAGTCATCTTCCAATAATACTCCCTGTTCTTTGACCCCCAAATGGAGTGGGGAAGGAAGGTAATATACAACATAAAATCAGGCTTCCCTTCTTGCCCCTTTACCATCTCAGTGGGAGTCAACAGCAGCAGGTTATTCACATGGCTACATTGTAAAATTGTAGATTTTTAATACTGAACTACAGAGTTCAAATATAACATTTAAATAAAAATAATGCAGTTATTTATCTTCACCAAATCTTCTCTGTCCTGTAGAGGATGTGAGCTGTCTCTTTAATAATGCAAAGGAGGAGTAAATTTCAAGCTGAGGATGGGCAATAACAAGGAGAGTGATCTCCACACTGCCCTAATGTCAGTGGAGTGCCTTAGGAGAACACCTTATTAGTTCTAACAGGCTGGTTAGCGCGGGGTCACCTCTCTGCCTCCGTCTTCCCCAGCAGGGTCACTCATCTCTGGGCTATATTTGGGAAGAAAGAAATGAGGGGGAGGGGAAGGAATATATTTAGAGCTTCTCTCATCTCCCCAGCATTGAGAGCTGTTTATTTTTATTTGTTGTCCAGTTGTGTTATTGTCCTCTTTCTTGCTCCTTGTCTGTTCCCATTCTCTCTCTCCCTAGCTGCCCAGTCTTCTCCTCTAGTAGTATGTCTGCATACATTCTCTGTTGAGTTAAAACAGAAACCTATCAATGTTTTTTTCCTCATTATTGCTTTATTTTTAGAAATCATCGGAAGTAAGTGTAGTTTATAAATCTGTGTCTAAATGAGTGTTTGCTGCGCTGAAAATATTAACTGGAAAAGGGACCCAGCATAACTAAGCTTCCAATTAACATAACTAGCTGAAAAAAAAAAGAGAGAATATAGACATACATTTAAGCACATCTAACTGTCTTAAAAATGAGATCAACGTATTTTGCAAATCAATCACATTTTAGAATTGCGCTGGATATGTTTTCACAAAAGGAAAAGATGGACTATCCTCTTTTTTAAAGTGTATTTTTGTGCTGTCTTTTATTTTGTTGCCATCATAGCTACCAATATCAACCTTTTCTCTTCCCCAGCCCCCATCCCCCATCCAAAAATGAATGCAAAGAAATACTATTAGGCTGTCTGGTTATGTATTTTTTATGAGGCCATACAAGACGCTGCCTGACCCCTTGCAGCTCATGTTATAAGCACACTGAAGATGCTTTTCATTTGGGTTTTGCTTTTCAGCCTGGGTGACCTCTATTAAATAAAAAAAAAGGGGCGGGGGTGGGGGCAGGCCTAATATGTGACCCCAGGGACTAGTCGCTTCAAGGATTACATTTAATTCATATGATAATATTGAAATACAATGTTCCTGCGTCTAATGTTTTGGTTATTTTCTCTTTCTCTTTATTTCAGGGATTCATTGATGAGTCTTGTCATAGATGTTTTTCATCAATTTTGGGTAGAGAGCTGTAACTTGTACATTAAGGTCAGATTCTTAAAATTACCTTTTCTTTCTCCTTTTTGAATTCAGGCAATGAATGCAAAACATATCATTTTTGGGAGAGAGAAACAGAGAAGTTAATTTTTTTGATGTGTGTCTGTCAAGAGTCTTTTTCAAATAAAGAAACAATTTTTATTTAGCATTTCCTTAACTATATTCAACAACTGATCCCTAAATTCACTATTAGTGTGAATGCTAACATCTTTTAAACTCCTTTCCTCCCTCCTCCTCTCCCTCCTTTCCTTCCTTCCCCTGAAGTCAGTTGTAGATATTTAATTGTATTCTCTCATATATGATATGTGTCATGGTCTAGATAATGACCCACATTTGGATCCTGGTACATGGTACATATCTATGCTGTAATACACATTTTTACATTGCTTTTATCATTATCCTGCTTTTTATAATGCCCCTATTAGTTATTGAATGCTCACTTGCATCAATTTTAGGTACTTAAAACTTCACCATATCTTTTTTTTTTTTTACTGTGAAACATTGTTCATACTATTTAAGTTTAGGATTAATGTTCAAAACCAATTTGCAAAAGCGTCCCTCTGGCCAGCTTTTAGAATTATATTTTTATTAAAGTTTCTCACAACATTGCATGCCTTTTTGTCTTTGCTAGTTGAAATGAACAGGTTGAAAATGGAATTGAACTACACATTATTCGTTGTATTTTGAAGATGTTTTTATTCCTTTCACTTAACAGACTAGCACTTAATTTCTTTGAATCAGCTGCTGTTCATCAGTGCTTCAGTGGTTCGTTCACTTGTCTTTGGAAGGCAGGTTCCTTGGAGGGATAGTAACATTTCATCAGAGCTAATAAAGTCAATTAGGATAATATTATACAGTAGGCCACTAGGAAATCAGGTGCATTTTGCATGAATCATTCTATATTTTTAATTCATACCTACTTTATACTTCATAAGGAATATTTAAAGACAGCTATTATTGGTTACATCAGCTTGCATATATATTACTTAACTGCATTTTTCTTCCCCCCTCCTTTTTTGCTGCAAGAAAAAGAAAGCAAGAAAATTTGTGGACATGTTCACACGTATTCCTTACCACAAAAGTACTGATGAAAACTGACCAAAGCTGGGAAATTCATTGCAGAAGCTGAAACCCCATCTCAAGGCAGTCCCTTATTACCCAGGTATTGCCACAAATGTGATTCAGCAAATAAAGCCCCTCGCTGCCTGGCCCCCTCTGCAATCAGAGTGCAGCAAAGTGGATCCGCAGTGGGGTTTTCACAATGACTCATAATTTTCCTACATTTGTTTGCATCACAGTCTTAACATTTTTGACATCTGGGTTACTGGTGAAAATGTGCATATGCCTCTGTGTATACATATAGTACATATGTTTTTGTCTTGGTTAGTCATTGTATGTGCAAGGGATGTTTTAAAAACAGAGACTCCAGGTTCTCCTTTGTAAAGCATTAAGCTGTGACCCTCCCCTCCTCTCTTCCCTCCCCCTGTAGCCCTGGACTTCATGATGCCTTCTTGACTGCTAGCTGAACATGGAGATGTCTTTTTATTTTTTTTTTTATAAACCCAGTCACAACACAGAAAGAGGAGGAGGAAGAGAGAGAGAGAGAGAGAGAGAGAGAGAGAGAGAGAGAGAGAGAGAGAGAGAAAGGAGAGAGTGAAGTAAAAACCCTGAAGGATGGTTCTCAAAAATTCTAAAGGAACCACAGGGAATTCCTTTTAAGAGCAACAGAAAGCAAGCTAGCTGAGGTAAGGCAGATGTGGACAGCCTTTCTTTTCTTCTCTTTCCTCTCCTTCCCTCTTTCTGTATCTTTCTGTACATGTCTCTCTCTGTTCTCCTTCCCTCCTCATGTTCTCTCTCTTGTCCTTTACATTCAGATGTTCTCTCTCTCTCTCCCTCTCCCTTTCTGCCTCCCTCCTTCCCTCCTCCCTCTTTCTCTCTCTCCCTCTCTGCCTCTCCTCTTCCTCTTCTCTAAAGCTGTTTCTTTATGGTTCTGGGAGGGTAGGTGGGTGGGGGAGCTACCTAACTTCTTTCCTGCTTAAGCAATCTGAGAATGGAACTCATGTGAATATGCAAATAGGACTGCCTGGGCCGCGTTGCTGACACGTGTATGTGTTGTATCCTTCTCCCCACCTCCCTGTCTTAGCGTCTGATCTTCAACAGATTGCTGTTGTTTCTTGTGATCACCAGCACAGCGTGCTGGAAAGAGAGATGGGGGGAGAGGTGGGGATTGGAGGGAGTGTTGTGGGGCTGGAAGGCAGGAAATCAGACATGATTGCTGTGACTTTTTTATATTAATGTGAGGCTTTTTTTTCCTAGCTCATTTGCATGTCAAAGTGGCGGAGGTGTGAGGGCAGAGATTAGTATGGAGATGACATAATGATGCAATGAATTAAATGTGATCACTTCTCTAGCGGGGGTGAAAGTGGGTGGGTGGGGGGGAGGCAGTGAGGTGGGGAGGGGGGAATCAGCAAGACAGAGGGAGTGAGAGAGCAAGAGAGGAGCGCCGCTTCTGATCTTCACCACACAGTTGATTGATGTCACCAGCGAACAGAATGCATCTTTTTATTGTGATGATGGTGACGGTGGTGGTGATGCTGATTGCCATGATTACACTTATCGTTAGTGTGAAATTTGAATTTTAAGTGGTCAGTGCTGGAGCTCCAGTGCACGTGATTGTTTGGTCCATCAGTACAAACACTTTACTGTGAAAATTTAACACCGTTCCACGTTTGCTTTTATTTAAAAAGGAGGATGCAACATACAGTAAAGAGATGACTAATTTGTGATGCTACACAGTGGGTTGGGATACCAAGGTTTTCATGTAGCCTCGGTTTTATTTTGCGTATGCAAAAGAAAGAGGAGGTGAGATTAAAAACATTTCTACTATTACAAAAAGAAAAATCTTTCACCAAATCGGTGGTGTGGCAAGGGTTTCAACCCTTGACAATAAAGAAAACGCAATTTCATCTCTGGCATTCAGTGTTATCTCCCTTTAATAACAAAACCAAACCAGACTGATTACTGAACAAAGCAAATTCTCAGGCGGCTAGTTGCAGGTCTGAATGCTGGAGTAAAAAACTGAACATTTCCCTCCCTCCTTTTTGTTGTTTTGTATGCAACACCTGCAAATGTGCTTGGAGTAGCTTTAAAAGATTTGTAGGGGAGGCAAGGGGAGGTTTTTTAAAAAAATTCTCCCATAATTAAAAGAAGAAAAAGAATATAAACACACAAAGTAGAAAGATTTAGACTTTGTCGATTTATTTGTTTTAGAAACCAAATTCATTCTGTCTGCCAGTAAGTTTTCCTCTGATTAGTCTGGTCTACTGCTTCTTCAGGAGGACAGACTTCCTACAATATAGACAAATCAGTATAGAAATTTAGGACTAATTGTTATGTGTGCAATAACCCTGATGATATAAATGAGCACTTAAGAATCCACAGAACATCACTAACATTAATTTATTGAAAAAGAAAATCCAAAGCAACTCCATTAGTTTTTCCCTGTTATTGTTAAGGACTTTAAATGGATTTCCTAATTGGATAATTTTATTCACAAGAATAATACACAAATGGAAAGCAAGCCCTAACTCTGGGGGCGGAGAGTGTTGGTCTGCAGGAGAGCGAAGTGCAGTCAACTTCTGGAAAACCTGCTTAGTGCACTAAAGAGAAAGGCAGAAGGTTCGGATAATAACACCCACATGTGAGAACTAGCTGACCAACTGCAGCGGGGGGCAGAGGGGTGCTTTCAGCATGTGGGAGCAATACAGTGTATTAATTCACTTGCCTCCTTTTTATGATATTTAAAACAATGTCCATCATTGTTGTCCCTCTTTGATCATAGGCACTCCGATTCCTTCTGTCCTAACTTTTCCTACGATGGAGTGTCACACCTTCACCTTCTTTCATTTGCTCTCATCTACGTCTTTGGCATTTTCTGTTCACCGAGTTCATCATCTTGGAGTGGTACTTGGCCTTGCATCATTTCTCTTTCCCAAATGAAGGTAGTCATGTTTACCATGAGCTGGGTCTCATTGAATGTTGTACGTGACTACTATGAATAGAAAAGCATCTTTTCTGCTGTTCTTACACCCTTTGCCTGCCAAATACATAGAATGAATCAAGACAGTCAGAGAAAAGTTCTTGAATGCTGGTCTTGAGTGGCTTCCCTTCCACACTTCAACACCTGTATCCTTGTTCTCCATCTGTCCCCAGGTAGCACTGCGGCCTCCTCCACCTCCTGCTTTCTCCTTGCCTAGTCTTCTAGGCCAATAAAGAAGAAAGGCAGGGATGAGGATTGTTCTTATTGATCTGCCCAAGGGGATCATTAGGCATCCGTATCAATCTACAAATCAGTGGCCTGTGTTACTAGCTTGGGCAGTCATTGCCAATTTGTTCCTATTAGATGGCAGAGCCTGGAGGTGTTTGATGAACAGATTGGGTCTTTATCTCAGCACCAGAGAGTATGCAGGCTTTGTACCAGACAGCAGAGGTTTACAGGATTTGTTTTTTTGTAGGGGGACAGGGATCCTTATGGGTATTGTTTTTCTGCCTGAAATCTGCCTGCACTGCAACCAGACCTCCAAGGAGGAACCCACCCACCCTCACTGAATTGTCTCCAGTTACAATTAGCCCCCACTTGCCTCCTCCAGTCCTGGTATCTCCTCAGAAAACTGCCCACAGAAATATCTCCCAGTGTTCTTTTGTAATCCTTCTCAGGACAGCATCTGAACAATTGAAATGTAAACACTTTTTCTTTCCTTCCTCCAGCTCTTGTGCTAGGAGGAGGAGGAACAGTGTATTTACTGTTGAGCAGGTGACATTTTTAGCTGATATTTTCTCTGTAGTTCAATTAGATAAAGTAAAAGTTAAAGCTCCAGGTAATTTTGTTTGGGGAATCCTATTTACCTTTTCTCTTTGAATTGAAATCGTGAAAGATATGTGTTCTCATTGCCATCTTTTTATTTTTTTTCAAAAAAATCTTCAAAATTCATCCTTGTCTCTAGTCTTAAGTCTGAAAGAGCAGCAACTGTGACAAAAGCCATGTTCTCTTCTATGTATGTAGATTTGAAAAAGAAAAATTAGGTTTCTATGGGGGAAGGGGAGGAAAAAAGGATAGTGAATGAATAAGCACAATTTATGCTGTTACCGCTGCTAGCATGACATTTCCTCTTCATTATTTTGCGAAAACCTCAATTTTAAACCTGGTTTTACTCATTCCTGACGTGAGCATTATTCAGTATAAATATCTGTCCATTGCGGACCATGGTGATGCTCTCTGTGACATTTCTGCTTTATAGCTTTCAGTGGGGGGAGGAAGTGAGGTGAGGGAAGGTGGCCTGATGCAGATGGGGAAGGAGGGGACGGGACAGTGCCCACTTCCTCAGAGCTCTGTTTCTATCCCTGCCCTTGAGTTTGTTACTTGGGAATAATAAACTGTTTTTCTGAGCTGGGGCTGGGGGAGGTGAGTCAAGTGGCCCAATCTGAATTGTGTACTTAGCACTTGTGTCTTCTTTAGAAATTCGTTCATCATTCCAAAGGGACAAAAAAAGTTTTTTTCTTAAATATAATGTTTCGTATTTGAGTGTTGAAAGTAAGATGGAACTCTGTTTACACTGCACACCAATTTCCAAGTGGTTTTGGTCTGTTGGTAGTTATCTAACCCAGTTCAGGCAACTATGAAGAAAAACCTGCATTTTGCTTTAGAAAACTTTAAATTTAGTGATTATTACTATTTATTAGTTTGTATCTACATTTTCTCACCTTTTTAAAATTCTTTCTCGGCCCTCTTTCACTCTAAGGAACACTCACTTCACTTCATTTCATTTGACAAGAGCCTGCTTTATTTGGTTGTTGAGTAGACCACAGAACTTCACAGAAATACATCTGCGTGGGCATATGATTGCTAGGAGTTAAACCATCTTAATTTATCATAAACCAGACATCCAGGCAGCTTTCATCTTTACAGTGCATGTATAGAAATTGATTTGGAGTGGACTCAGAGGAATGTTTTAAGAGTTTGGTTTGCAAATATTTATAAACCTTTTTCTCTGGAGCAGAGTCTATTTTAGAATGGTCATCGTACTATTAAGAACAGAGCTTATTTTGAGGAAGATGCTGCCAAACTCTGTTGTTTGTTTTATCGTGGTGGTTGGGAGTTCACATTTGTTTTGCCACTGACATACTGTTTAAGCTAGAGGTATCTGTGAATAAGCTGGTTATTTTATTCATCCTCAGGATCTCCTTCCTCCATTTATTGAACCCCTTGAGAACTTAAAATGAGTGAAACAAACAACCCAGGTGCTCACTTTGATTTTCTGCCTGAAGGACAGAAAGTGGAACTTTTTGCATTTCTCTTTAGTAGAAAAAAAGAAACTGATGATTTTCTCATCACATATGGGCGTATTACTTGAGGATGTTGACAGAATGTTGCAACTTTATAGAAACTTTTAATCAGTGAGAGTGTGGCTCTCCAGCCAGGACACTTACCGTTTCCAACTCACCTATAGCATGCATTAGGGACATTACTTTGATTCCTCTCTTAGTGATAGAAAACATTTTCATTCCTTAGCACACTGTTTGTTTATCTATCCATATATCTCCCTGGTTTTTCTTGTTTTATTTAGTGTGGTTTCATATATGTCATTTCTCTATGAAACAATTGATACATTCTCAGCACGCTGTTGTGAGTAGAAAAAACTCCTAGATTAATGGTCAGTGTCTCACACACGTACATTTGTGTTGTGATACTACGGAGGAGCTGCGAATTACTGACAAGATCTAGAATAATTCCTAATGCTGTCGGAGGCTTCAGTTTCTCCTCGGCATGATGGATGAGGCATAAGAAGTGCTTTCTGAGATCATTATGTGCATCATTCTGTTAAGTGTTATTAAAGTCCGTCTGTCTTAGGCAGCAGAAACAATATCTTTACCCTGATTTTGCCCGTGTTTTTAAAAACGGTGACCGTACATCTCTTTCTTCAAAATGTGAGCTTTTTTTGTTTTTTTGGAGACCACCTATTAATTTGTGCAATACAATTATTAAGAATTGTGTTTTTCTTTCTACTTAAAATTTCATATTAATCTATAAGTGAATTCTGCTTTATCTCTAAATTATTAATTCACAATAAATATTTTAGAAGTGCATTTTATTAAAAAAATAGATGTGGAAAGTACCAGTATTTGGAGCGTGGTTTTTAGTCTATAACTTCAAAGAGATTTAATATAAGAGTCCCTTATTTTCTGGGCTCAAATTACTTTAAATATCATTGTTATTTGTGATTGTGTAAGAAACAGGATGAATTTGAATTTTGATGAACATTGCATAGAATTCCTCCCTCACTGGCAGGTATATTTGTAGCTGACAGTGCAAAGATATGTAAATGGGAATGAAACTTTCCTCTACCACTTGGTCAGGGAGAGTTTGTTTTTGATAAACAGTGAATTTAGAGGGCAAATTTCCCTCAATAAATGGGAGCACTTGCTGTGTTTGGGTGGTGGTGGGGGAATGAGGATCTTGGAGTGAAACTAGCATGCCCTGTTTAATCGGGCAGTCCAGGTAAATTACAGATGGCTCTTAATATATCTCAAGCAATCTCACTCAAACCAAAGAATTTACTTTAAAGCTTTGTAAACTTCCTTGAAGTCCCAGGTTTTTCTGCAATCATAAAATGCAATCTACTTTACACAGCCTTTCCTTTATTACCCAGTAGCCTTCTCCATCACCTTTTTGTTGTTGTTGTTGTTATTGTTTTTGAGCAGTCTGGTAGAATATCTTTAGACCCCTGGCAGGCTTATCAAAAGAAAATGAAATAAACAAAAAGAAGATCATCACACTTTCCTTTAAAACACTACTTCCCTTTTTAGAGATTCAATGAGATCTAGAAAGGCTCACTTTTATAGTTTTAATAGAATTATATAAGTTTGATGCACAGCTGGGATAAACTCAGCCATCCACAGCACAGTGAGTTTTTGAACATTTAATTTTATATTTGAATAATTCTCCAGATCAGGCTATAATCATGAATGTCATATAAAAAGAAATTTTTTATAAATTACATTATTTCACAGATGTGCAAATACTTCTGAGAAAAAAATTACATTGATCAGTTTTTAATACCCCCCTGTCTCACTATTCAGTCAAAGGGAAAAATAGCTTTTTTCCCATCTTTGTCTTCAGAAAGGTGCTAGATTGTAAACATCTGAAGGAAATGAAAGGGGGTTGGCCAGTCCACCCCAAACTCTTTCCAGATTTTCAATCCTTTCAGCAGCAGCCTTCAGTTTTCAGAAAAGAGGGAGGGTCTAGGGGGAAAAAAAAGAAAGGAGATGTCTCTGTTTATTATTAAAATTTAAAGTGAAAAGCATTGGTATAACTGGCTAATTTTGAATCTACTAATTTAGAGGGTTGAGCAACAAGAAGCAAAATTTAGACAATGCGTGTACTGTGGGGATTGGGAAGAGATAAGGCATTTGCAGAGAAGATCTAATTCTGTGAAAAGGACAACAAGCAACAGATGGCTATTTCTTTTACAATTTTTAAAACAATAGCATGTGGATATTTAATTCTACAATTTATTTAGACAAACAATTATTTTTACTTGGGTAGAAATATGATTATTCTTTGTATAGGTTTCTGAAGCATAGTCTGTGTATTTCTGTTTAAACATAGGCATTTCAGAATTCCTGTGTTTTGCAGTTTTGGAATATTTCTGGAAGCAACAATTGAAGTCATGAATCATGGTCATTTTGGGAACAGTCACCTGTGGTTGGGAATACACTGTTACTCAGGGCTAAACGAACAAGTGTTTCTGAATCTGAAACAAACAAAATAATTGAAAGTTCCGACTGTTGATTTTTCTGTGTTTCTTTGTTAACATCTCTGACAGAGTTGTATGGCATGGCCTCTGTACCCATATAATATTTGGATATTTGATACATCATCATAAAGACATTCTTAAAGGGGAAAAATTGCATTAGCGTTTCATCAATGGATAGATTTGGTTAAGCTGCAGTATTTTTTAGGATTTCTTTACTGACCCCACGTGAGTTTTTTTTTTTCTTTTGAACCAAAACACAGAATAATATACAAAAAGAAAACAAAGTGTTGTATTCAGATCAGTAAGTATGAAATCACAATTGCCTCTTTGTCTTTCAGAAACCATACATGCCAGATGCACTATGAGAAAAATAATCTAAAATCTTGGGTTTATTTTCAATATGCAAGTAGTATAAAAATATGCAAGCTCTAATCACAGTGTGCTGGAAACCACTCCACAAAAATGTGTAACGAAAGCTGTTACTATAAGTGTGGCTCATGTATTGGAACAGCTGTGACAGCCCGATACAGCTTAACACTTGTTCAATTATAAGAAAAAGAAATTCAGAAGGGAACTTGATTTAGATAAGAATTTTAAATAATCTTTGAAATTTTCAAAGGAACTTCTACTCCCAGTCAAAATCGTACCTTTTCCGTAGTTCGTCCTCTTGCCTTTACCTCCATTTAGTGTCCAACTCCCTTACAGAGATCTTGGGAGCAACAGCTGCCCTTGACTTGACCACTTTCTCCTTCTAAACTCTGCTCATATTTTATGTTTTTTTAGGGTCTGGGTTACAGTGATTTGCAAATTATTTCTGGTGTCTGCTCTTTTATGACTTAGGAAATTGCAAAGAAATCACCTAGTAGCTGGACACACTTTTCATTACACCTATTCCTTTTTTCGTTTTCAAGTAATTTTACTGTGCTTTTATGACAGATATATTTTAGTGCACATAGGAAAGGCTGACACTGATATTGACACTAAACCTTTAGTTCTGGGAATGTGAATACGTCACTACTTTTTTGTTTGTTTGTTTGTTAAGCAAATGCTTGATTGATGTGAGTGCAATGTGTGATTGATGTATATATCACACATATGTTTTATATATGCCTATATATGTAATGTATACACACACATACAGATATAAAGGTCTAATGTACTGTAGTCTTTTGCTCCATCTAAACTCAATCCCGGAGTAACTGAATACATAAAGAACATATGTTCCCATGTGTAACATTTTGTTTTGTTTGTTTAGCTTAACTTTTTAGTTTCTAAGCTGAGTTGTTCTTACGGTTTATGTGCATAAGGTTTAATGTGGTAATACTGCATGGTTTGAGACCATACGGGGAGGCAAAAGTAGGTTTACAGTTGTTCGTATGGAAAACAATGCAGTAATTAATAAATAATAATACAAGAAGAAATTCTGTGTTTTGCATATTCACAACTGTAAACCTACTTTTGCTTCACCTATATTAATAGTGTTTGCTTGATGTCTTCAATAATCAACATCTTAATATCATTTTGAAATTGCAGTCCAAAAAAAAATAAAACCCCATGAAACAAAACAGCCTTTAAGCTAACAGAAATTATTTAGTATTTTTAATCTGAAAGAGTATTCTTATCTTTACTAAAAACAATAATCTCAGCCATTTTCACAAAAAAATCCCCAAATGCCCAGTGTTTATAACCAAGGCTCTCTGGTAGACAACGGAAAGAAGTATGTATTTGTACCAAGGGGACAAATGGCCCTTAAACCTCCACTTACAGAGATGCCTGTTTCAGTTTCATAATTCCCAGCGACTTTACATTATTCAGGTCTTCAGAAGTGGACGGGAGAAATAAAATACTGAACTTTTGCAAGTGGTTTTTTTGGGATACTTAGCATCCAACAAGCTTACAAAAGGGTCTGTGCATTAAGAGTGGGGCTGGAAAGGAGAGAAATGGTGAAAGCTATCTTTTTTTATTCTGTAGTGGTTGGCATGGGCAATTTAAAGAGGGATCTTGAAATTTCCAGACCCCGACTCTATCTTCTAAGTCATTTCTGTACATGGAATAAAATGTTGCTGTAGAAATTATTGACATAATAGCCCCCATGAGGACTCATAGCCATCAAAGTGAAATCTCACAATAAATTCAGAGGCCACCTGGAGAACCACCGTTAAAGAGCTTTTTAGAGGAGGAAAAAAAAACTTTAAAAGCTTAATTCTTCTTAAATATAAGTTCACTGATCATGTTTCTGTACCACTTTCCTAGAGTTTAGTTCTTTACTTTTAGCTTTGTTAAATAATCCTTTAAAGCCTTTTTGACAGCAAAAATGCTGTGTTTTGTATAGATGACATCACTAGTCCAACTCCAGCCACACTGAAAGCCAAGGGGTTACTAAGCAATAAACCTGGGTCAAGATTTCTGCATGTCTCCAGGCATAAAAGCCTTAAAATGTGAGGTGGGTCTTAGTGATCTGCAGGACGAACATTCCTACTGTAATACCAGAAGCATTATTGATCAGTTTGGGGGGAACATTTTTTTTTAAAGCTAATTAGTCTTTGCAGAGTTGAATAACTAATGTTGTTTTACACTTAGCACTTAGGCAGTGCTTTTCATCTTCAAAGTGCTTTGAAAACATTAACTAATTAATCATTAGCTAATTTAGCAACTGACGATAAAAGTTAAGAGACTAAAAGAGGCTGGATTCCACTAGCGATTTGTGCAGAGTAACCCCTCTACAGGAGTCCAAAGGAGTATCTCTGTCTGGAGTGGAACAGTGGGCAGGCTGCCAGGTGGGGGTGCACTTCAGGGGACACTGCTCAGGTAATATTTATAGAGAACTTAAAGAAAATCCTTCAGGTACACATTCCTGGACAGTCTGAACAGGTCATGGTCAGATTTTGATTTTAGTTTTTTAAAAAATAAAAGACCACTTTAGTAGCAGGAGCCCTAACAAATATCGAGGGTATAAAGAGATGCTGAAATTTACAAGTGTGGTAATCATGGGCAGAGTGGGAAACTGCATGCATGAATGATCTTGACCAATAAACCTTCCAGGGTCCAGTGCCGTGTAATCCATGAATACTGCCCTGGAAATCTAGCTTAGTTTAGGAAACTCAATGCAGAAACGCTAAGAGAGTTTTCTTGCATATCGTGACAAACAGAATGCTTTCCTGGGGGCCTGTGTGCTCTGCACTGTGGCTCTATCCATTATGTGAATGAGATGTGAAAACAGTTCCTTGTTTCTGAGATATCAGCAGACCGCACAAGCTGAGTTTCTTTAAAAACACAGAAGACAGTTCATCTATAGACTTACTCTGAATGAGTGAGTATGTGTGGTCCAGCCCATTTAAAGAAAGAAGCATTCCACAAAAGCCACCAGTAATATAGAACGTGGTACCAATGACTACAGTTTTGAAAGAGTGAATATATTTGGTTTGCCTTCAGTTTCTTCTCAGTCCCACATACCCTTTTCCTGCAATGAGGAAAAACAAGAGTTCAGAGTATTAAAAATGTCAAATGTTAAAAAATGTGTTCTCTTTTCTCTTTCTTATTATCACCAAAGTATTGGTAAAACAAAAACAAAAATAAAAACAAAAACAAAGAGAGCAGAGACAGGAGTTGTTTACATTTTATCAGTGTGGGGACTATGGAGAGATTACTACCTGACTGAAAACTCCCCCCCCAGCCAATCTTGGCTATCCCTGGTAAAAGGCAAGAGAAAGAGACAATACACACTTAGTATATAGTCCATTAGTTACTGCAGAATTACTCAGCGTTCTGTTGAAGAAGTTAAATGGAAACTTTGCACGCATGGCCTCGATAGTACTTAAAAGATTCTGTTCGTCGTTATTAGCATTTCAGGTTCATAAGGATCTATACTGTCCTGTTCCTAAACTTGGCTATGATTTTAACTTCACTACTACTCTTGAATGTGTATCTGTATCTCCCCCACTCTACTGTCTCCTCTGACCTTTATTTCTAGCTTATCTTTTCTCACCAAGGGGACAGTTTTTTAAAAAAATTCCACAGTGAAGCTTCAAATTGTGTTCCTAATTTAAAAATTAAAATTATACACCTTCTCTGTTAAAATTGTCTACTTGAGAGGGGGGCTAGGAAAGACTTTGGATATAAAGATTACCTATTTTTCAGTTCACCTTTTGCCTTTGGGTAGTAAAGCCCTTAATTTAATCATTTTGTATAAACTCCCTGTTCCTCTCCCCATCCTCCATCCAAACCACCTGACAGCTACCACCCATGAGACAACTCTCCCCTTTAGCTCCCTCTCTAGAATTTTCTAGGGAGCCTTTTGGAAAGGTCAGGAGCCCTGATTAGCTCTGAGGTTAAAGAAATTGCTAAATGGAGATTACTCCTCTTCCATTTGTACCTATTCCACCACATTCTTCTACCTTTTAAAAATATTATGTCATGTATCAACACGAACCAGCCAAATCATGTGAGAACTCATTTATATAAAATTGGGTTTTGTATCCCACAACAGTTGTTATCAATTGGGGGTGGGGGTAGGATGCTTTTGTTCTCAGGGGACATCTGGCATTGATTATCACAGCTGTGTATGGAGGTGTCAGTGACATCTCACTGAGTAGAGACTGGGATGCTGGTCACTAGCCTGCAATGTACCGGACAGCCCCCTGTAAGAAAGAATTATCTTCCCCCCCAAATGTGAGTATTGTGGAAGTTGAGAATGTCTGTTGTTTACTTATGCCTATACCAATCTTGAAACATGTGGACAGCAGCTCTTAGGTAGGAACTCATTTTCTTTTTGATAGTGCTTGTAAAATAAATTCTTATTTAATTGAGGTGATAGTCCTTTCTTCTAAATATTGCTTTCCTCAACTTGAGCAATTTTGTATAGAGAGTAGGGAATGGTAGCCCTGAATCCATTCCCTTTCTCACTTTTAAAAACCATACAAGCCAGCCAGAATGAAAAAAAAAAAAAAAAAGTGTACAAATGAGCAAAGGATGCATTGGTAGAAAATGTGAGACTGGCTTGCAAAAACTTGACAGGTTTTTGTTTTTTTTAAAAGATGCCTTAGCTCTGCATCCCATATAGGACAAGGAGAGAGAAAAAGAGAGTTTATGCTCATGATGTCAGGCTCTCTCTGTGTCTTCACTCTTGTGCATCCCCTCTTGACCAGGACCCTTGTCTTTTCCATTGTGATTTTAGGGCTTAAAAAAATCTTTTGCAGAGAGGATTCTAACACAAACTGCCTGTAAAAATCACAAGCTAGAGATTGCAGGAAAGGACCCCAAGGTCGCTCACTACTGGTAATTATTATTTTTCTGGGTGTTGTTAACTTGTTACTCAAGAGTAGTTGGAAGGAGCTGAAAAAGAGAGGCTTTAGCTAGAAATGAAGAAGCAAAATGCTGGGAGGAGATCTCAGAGGAAGAACATAATGATCTATAATAAGAACCGATGTTTCAATGACAATATCTATATTTTTCTTTTCTTTTTTGAACAGTGAAGGATGTAGGACTGGATGTCTCTCCAGTTATATCCATCTGCCTTTTAAACTAGCCTTTGCTGTTTAAAGTGAAGTTGAACTTCATGTTCCCAGTAGATGGCATTGTAGTCTGTTTAGTGGGAAAGAGCTTCCCCTAACTTATAGGACTTTAATTTTTTCCCTGAGCTTCTTCCTTGATAATGTACCCCCTCCCCCTTGCATTAAATACTAGCTTGAGGTTATAAATAAGAATCTTGTTTTCACTAGTTACCTATAACTCTCAAAAGATTTGATTTAAAAAGAGATACAGTAGATTATTTAATATCCCTATATCAAATGAAAAAAAAAAAAACACAACAGACTAGATCTGGGGAGTGTGGCATATGGAAAAAATATGCAAGTATGGAATAATTTCAGACTACACTGTTTTAAAATGACAGCTGACTCTGGTTTGCCTAAGTATACTTTTTGGTATTTATCCCTTATACTTACAGTATTTTAGTGTTAATGTGAAAGAAAGATTGCAAAAGTTGTTCTGTGTCAAAGATTTTCAGACAATTTGGTATATTCTCCTCAATTGTACCCCTAGCTAACTTTGATTCCTCTTTATTAACTGTTTAGTTTAAAACTCTTCTTTTTAAAAACCATGTTATCTGGGTTTCATGTGCACTACACGTGGAACAAACAGTTGTAATTTTGGTTAATTATAAATATTATTTTCATGGTATTCTATTTCCTCCCTTCTTTTTAAATCAATAGACCGCAAAATAGCAGCAGTCAATTGATTGAGCCAGGGCATGTTGTCATTGCTTGGTGTTAGAGAAAGATGCCTATATGTGTATTATTATTTTGTTTATTATGAAGATCCCTGAATCATAGTCCGTACATTAAACTAGATTTCAACCAAAGAGAGAAATGAGGATATGAAGAATAGACATGTTATTTTCTTTAAAAATTCATAATGAGGATTTACCTATGTAAATACCTTATAAATTAGGGGTTTAATGTATTGACAATTACCATCAAAGTAGATTTTTCTTTTTATTTAAATTTGAATGTGAAACTAGCATGTCTCTGTGTCTCTGTGTTTTAACAGAATCTGGGTTGTCTCTTCAGAGTCATTTTTTTTTCTGTAAAGCTGCTATGTTTTCTTTTTGAAAATATTTTGCTAAACTATAAACTCTCCTCCCCCCACCTCGATAAAATCCTCTTTCCACTGAATATAGTCTATATTTCTCTGACAGTCATTTGGTAATAATATTTGACTTCCATTTATCAATACCATTTCTTTCCATTATTTTTAATCACAAGATTATGAGCTGTGTATTTAGTTATTATTTAAGCTAAATGGTGTCTTTGGCTGTTAGCTTGAAAAGATAATGTCCCAATATCAGGATTAAGTTTTCATCTGTATCAACTGGCTTAAAAATACCCAACTTGATTCCTTTTGAATTAACTGAGTCTTATTTTTTTTTCAATATCACCTATCACCATAGTAACCACTAGCTGTCAGTTCAGCTTCTGACATTTTTCTCATTTGGTAAGATTTCAGAATTGCCATCCTCCCTGCCAACATGTCATGAACAAGAAAAAAAATTGCATGAAAAATCTAATGGGTGTCTGGTCTGATTGTCCTCATTCGTGGCAGGAAAGACAAAAACTGATGAATTGTGAAATGTATTCAGAGGGATTCAAGGAAGCAAGTGCCTGGGACCTCCCTCCCCCCCAACCTCGTTTTCATTTTGTTATGCTTGATGCACCGTACATGCTTACCCTGACATTGGGTTTGTAGAAATTTAAGATGAACAATTTTTACATTCACCCTGCTGATCTCTCTCCCTATCTTGTTTTTTTTTTTTTCAAAAAGTCATCATTAAAAATAAAGTTACCAGGGCTCATATTTAGTATGATTTCTCACTCAGATCACAGATTTTTAGTAAGTCCAAATTGGCTTCCAGTGTTTAAGATGTGCGTGCAAACATACAGCTCTGTTTTGGAGCCACGTATGGACTCTGGCTGCACACAGTGGGTTTTGTGTGTGATGTGGGTGATTAGAAATGATATTAGGTCCATTGGAAAATAGGAAGAAAGCTGCTTCTGGACCTTTTCTAAGGGTTTGTTTTTCATGGCAAAGAAAAGTAAGAGAAGCACTGTATTTTGTAATTCTTTCCAGCATTCTGGTTTAACAAATGAATGGGGAAAAACATGCTAATGAATTTCTATCCCAAATACCAGTCTGAGTAGTTGATGAAAGGAATTACCTATACTCATTTTTTTCCTTTTGATTGCCAGGCTTGTAGCAAGAAGCAAAAAAGGGAAGTGATAATGTACTTTAGCTGACGTAAGCATGCAAATTACTCAATAAATGGTACTGATATGATACAAACATATACCCTGGATGTGGATATCTCTGACACTGAGACAAGATGTGTAATATGTATGTGGTCTAAATATAAGTAAACATATGAAACAGATTGGCATGTGTTTGTCTGCACACAGATGTTCATATTGTTAATATATCCTTAAGCTATCTAGGTGTACATGGGTTTGATAAAACTTATGTGTCTTTTCTAGAGGTTTTATTTTGAGCCAGATCAATCTTACAGGATATTTTTTTCATGACTGTCTACAAATTCAGACTCAGCAGCAGGAACTCATTCCAGAAACATAAAGCTGATTTGATAAGCAGCTGCAGAATCCGGTGCCTTTTTACTAACGGGTGGACAACCCCAGGATCATGCATGTAGATGTTGGGATGTTTCCATTTCACATTTCATATGCTGTGGCTTCAGCTCCTTTTAAAAAATTCACACACTGGACGGTTTGGGGGTGTGTTGTAAAATTTTTTGCAGATTTTTATTCACAACTATATTTAAACCTTACCTATAGTTAAGAAAGAATGGAAAGACCCAGTGAAAAATATCTCCATTAAGGATCAAAGTCTTTAATTTAAAAAGCAAAATCACGTGTGTATTTTGATGCAATTTATATGAATATTAAAACATTTAATGTTCAGTGTAGGTGGAATGATAACGTGATTTTGGCATTGATGATTAATGGTGTGCTGGAAATATACATGCATAAGTGCATACATATGTATATGGCTGTAATGTGTGTGTAAAATAAGCAATTTGGTTCATCATGCTTTTGTTATTTGATTCTTTTTAAATTTAAACAGTTTGGGAAACCAAACGAATAATGCCTGAATGTTTGCTGCTATTATTATGAACAAATATAACCCTTGAGAAATAACTAGAAAATTGATATTGAATCTCAGGGTATATTTCAAACACATATTTGGAAGTGGAAAAATAGAAAGTATTTTTTGAATCCTGGCAAATAAATTTATGTCATAAAAGAAAAAAGCCAGAAAAATATAAATCTTTTAATAAGAAATAATAATATTTTTATAAGCTGTATTTTAAAATGAATGGTGTAAATGGAATATATTTTAATGCCTTTATGCTTTATAGTATTTATAACAATAATCAGTAAAATCTTGTAACTGTGTTTGTACCTATGTGCCTTCAAGCCATTGGATCTTGCAGTTAATTGTATAAATTCCATACACTGTGGGAAATCACGATATATCATTTATATTCAGCATGTGCCATGTGTATAAATATTAAAATATATTAGCCAAAATGGCTGATTATTCCTCAAACATTTTGTGATAAATCTTATCTTTTATGGGTTGGGTGGGGGAAACTAAATATTTTATGTTATTTGGAAATATTCTTTAAGCAACATAGATTTATTATTAACATTTTAAACATTTATAACTACATTAAAATATTCGGAGACTTAGCTCACTGAACAGCCATATACCCGGGTCAAGTTATTTTTGCATGCAGCATATACAAGCAATCCTGACTTCACTGTTCTTCAGTGTGTTGCCTGTATAAATGTCCATTGGTGCTAACCTTACGTATATAAAACACTTATTTGTAGATATGTTCAGAGTTACAAGGAATCATTGATATAGGCCCAGATAGGAATACTATATTATCTGAATGTGCAGGGATGTTTTGAAATCTATGTAATTATAATGCTCATCTTTAATTTTTTAAATGTTTCCTAGACAGTAAGGCAGCATATAGGTGAATTTTTGTATGCGAACATTTTATTTTCAGTGTGTATTTGAGGAGATATTTTCAAAATGTGGGTTGAATATATTCAGACATAAACACATGAGTCAGATATATGAAGGTCTGATGTAAAGCAAATGTGAAAAATTAGAGTGATACATATTTATTGAGACTGATAGAGATGCCTAATGAATAAACAAACACAGGGTTGAACTGTTTTACAAATGTATTTGGCAACTGCCCGTAGCAGTGAGTGTGTACATTTTGAGGGGAGGAAATGTCAGAACAGAGTCTTGTAAATACATGCAGCTGGAAAGAATAAAATAAAAAATGATGACTAGCGCTGACAGGCAGACTTGGGGTGTATGATATACTTTGTTCATTTGATTCTTAGAACTCAGTCGGGGGTTAAATTGGAATCCAGACATCAAAGAATTCTTCCACCAGACCAAAATTTTGCCCATATAATTTTTTTTCTTACAGTTGTCATAATTTAAGCTAATTTCACAGTGCAATAAATTTTTACCGTTTGAAGTCTTTTTTTCTTCTTAAATATGCACACAGTATGTATATAATATATCTCATGTGAACTACCCACACACTTGATACTGGGTATACACACACATAAAAATGATAGACATACACATGTGTATACACACACGTGCCTGTACACGCACATTCGCAGATGGAGAAAGAAATGGTGGAGGCAGCCACTGCATTCATCTGACCCTAATCTTGAAATATTAAAGAGAAAAGCCTGTTTTCAGTAGCGATATGTTTGTTTCTTTTTTCTTTTTTACCTTTTCTCCCCCTTCTGACTGTTGTGTCTGAAAATGTTGGAAGCATGTGGTGCTGCATATTTGGAGGTTTTGCAGATTTCTGTATGATTTTTATCTGAAGGTCAGGGCTGAGGAAATACATCAGGTTGGGATGTTTGCTGTTTGCTATTTAGCCTTGCTCCTCTTATCAGATCATTTTGTTGTGTGGGCCACAAACAGGGAACTCCTCTAAAGAGAAAGTAAAAATAAACATTATTTTATTCGTATGTACTTTTTTTCCTTTTTAAAGGGTCTAAACACCATTTCTACATGTACTTCACTTCCAGAATTCCTTAGGTTTGTTGGTTTATGATTAAAATCCCATTTACTGTTTGCATTTCTCAAATAAAAATGTTAAAGGTAAATGTTTTTTTCCCTCTAAAAAGTAAAAACAGTGATAAATCATATTTATAAGGTAATGTGTCATTTCTGAGCTATTGGTATGAGTTCACTATACTTGATTTTACCTGAATATGCCACTTATGAGAAAGACACATATAAATTGAATAATAGGATTTTCTTAACTTGTATGTTCCATGGTTCTAAGGAACTTGTTTTATAGTTGGTGAAGTTGTCTGTTTTCAAATAGGCTATGCTGATGGAGGCAGGCCTGGATAATTTCGTCACCAACCCACTGGAGTAGCTTACCAAACTGTGGCTCCCATTCTGTGAAATTATCATTGTTTATGGAAACTCTTGATGGAGAGCTTCATACCATGAATGCTGTGAATTAAATTTATCCAAGGTAGTTGTCCAATCTTCATCACTTCATGCACTATTTAGAGGGCATGCAGAGCCAAGGAAAATGAACTTCCGGTCTTCTGCTATTAAGAAAAAAATCTCCTCCCTTTTACAAGGGGAGTGATTAGACAGGAGGCATTAGTGAGTGAAAGCCATTACAAATAAATATGGGTCATAACTTTTGGGAACTAGGTGAAAAATGCCTATTGAATTTTAGGATTAGTGGGTAACTAATTACATTTCCAATTCCAACCAGTCGTTTATCTACAGTTAAAAATTGAGAATACGGCTCTCAAGGTTGGCTATAAACTCTTGTTGTTGGACCTATGGAAAAATCCTAGATGACTATTATTATTATGGACCTGCCATTTTTCATCAGTACAATTACTCTTTGAAATAATTTCCAGGGAGTAGATTTCATTGGGAATGCTTAGAGGAAGCCAAGTTTCATTTCCCTAAGCATCTAGACAGCTCAGGAGGCCTCTGAGACTGCTTCTTACTTTACAAAGTAAGTAGTTATTTTGTTAGCCAGGCTAGCTGTGGTCTCACTACTAAATAGCTACTGCCAGTGGTACCCAATAAGGACTTGATTTTTTTTTTTAAGAGAGACTACCATAAGCTTTGTTATGCTGTCCTTTGCAAAAGATAAACATTTGCTTTCCATCTTGGTGTCATCTTTTCAGGTTATTATTTGGTCACTAATTTATCTCACCATTAGCAAATTATGGTAGATTATTGCTTGGATGCATTAAAAGCACCAAGGAGCTGTGGTCCTGTGGCTATTTCGGGCAAAGTCATAAGCACACACTTTTTTTTTATTGTCCTCCCAGGGAGCAGAATTTGAACTTAATATTCCATGAAATAAGCCATTGTAATCACGTTGGGTTAATAGAAGAAGTAAAATTGCCTCTCCTCTCACAAGACATTAGAGCAAGGCTGTGTTATTAAAGTTTTCTTGCGGATAGGCAGTTTAAAATATATCCTCAGTGGCTGATGCAAGTCCTTTCAGGGTGGATGACAGCTTTTCAGATCTTAATAGGCTGCTCATTCCTGGCCCATGAATTTCCAGCAATTCTTCCTTTTAAGCCAGGCTATGACATGATGGCTAAAACCTGACATAGCAGAGTACCATGGGCTGTGCAAAGTTGTACTCATTAAGTGGCTTTATGTAAATTTGTGTAAATAAGTAAACAATTAGGGCCTGTAAACATTATGGATTTAGTGTAGGCCACTTATTCTCACCTATTTGACCCACAAAAGTCTCTGTTGGATGGCCTCCTCAGACTCCATGGCCCACTGGTACACACAGAACGGTAATGGGAGTCCAGCAAGGATGAGATTCTCTGACTGGCCTAGGAATTGTTGAATCAATGGGAAACATTATTCAGTGCTTTTAAAAAAATCTTGCCAGTTAGTTGTACTTTAGGTTGAGCTAAATTTAAGTAAAGGTTGTAAGAAGAAAGTAGTGAGGTATTTGTGTCTCTCCTCCTTTCACACCCAGTTGCTGCCTAGCACCTGCTGATGTTCATGTTCAGGTCCAGCTAATATTGGGAGGGCAGGTACTGTCCCCCAGTCCTCGTAGGAAATTCTAGCACTTTCACAGTTCTGAATTGACTTTGAACTTAATACGAATTGGGGACTATATCTCAGAATGTATTTTCCTCCTAGTGACATTATGAGCAAAGGAAAGGAAAAGGAGTTTGCTCTCAAATGCTTTGAAAGTGCCATTTTCTGAGTCAAGTCTTGTCCAAGAAATACAGAGAATAATGGGTACTCATCTGGGTATTTTTCAGCTCCATAGGAGAAAGAATTGTTTTGAGGGTTGGGGTGGACTAGTTTTAAACTTGCTTTGGCGTTTTCCTCTTTCTGTCCTTGTTTCTCTTTCCTCACTTGCCTCCACCCCATAGAACTGAACAGATGCTGCACTGGTAGAGATGCTTTGTGGCTCCAAGGATTGGCTGGAGGCAATTCTTTGTTACTGGCATCGCCTTCAGCCTGCTAGTTGAGAGGGAATACCTAACTTGTGTGGTGTGTCCAATGCTCAGTATTGTGAGGAGATTCTTTCAAGGCCCTGGCATTAACTGCAATGTGAGCAGCAAACCTCCATAGTATATAAAGTGATTATCAGGGAGCTATCCTTACCCCTAAATATGATGTACAAATAGATATGTAGTGAGGGAGATGAAAAAGATGTGGCTTTGACCTTCCTACACATATTTGTTATTTGGAAATAGCTCAATAAGGAGTCAAATTGTTTATTTTCCAGTAAATCTAGAAGCTTTATGGAACTACTTTATGCCCACTTGGAGGCTGGACACAGAGAGAAGATATGGGAGAAATTTGATTTAATTAAATCAAAATGTTTATTAAATTATTAAATATCAGTTTTGTTTCAGGGACTGTCCTAGGCCCCTTAGGTCCCAGATGTAAAGGACAAGCCCCTTGCTGCAAGAAACTTGCTAATGCACAGGAGCACTGCTTTCCTCTAAACAGACAGGAAGCAGGGATAGAAATTCTGAGATGTCCTAGCTTGTTTTCGAGCCTCACACTATAATGAATACAGCTGCCTCCACAGACCCCTGCTTCACGTCAGGGTAGTGGCTTCAGTCAGGTATGAACCAGCATTTATTGATGGAAACATGTTCACAGCTGCCTGCTTTGTCTTTTTTTGTCCCAGTGTATATGTTTGCGCCTGTTTCTTTCCCATGATAATCCTTAAGTACAGTTATGCAAATATACAAATAAGTTATGTATGTATATCTCGCATGTTCTAAAGCATTTCTCCAGTTATCTGTTGCATGGGCAAGGCCTTTGTAGTAGAGTGTATTTTATCTGTGGTGCATAAACAGTTAGCCCTTTGTCCGTATAACTTTTACTTGAAGATAGTTCTCCGCAGATGCTTAGCTTTTTTTCAGTATTGACATAATTCATTCTCAGCTGATAAGTTTTAGCCCTTTTCCCTAGTCAAATGGCATCTAAAATTTAACTAAACATTCCCTTCGTGTTTACTCTTCAAGTTGATTTGGGTGGTTGGGAGCTGTTTGCTTATTCATGAGTTGTATGTAAAATGCTGTCTTTTCTAAAACACCCTATAGGTTGCTACACTTGTGAATTTGCAGCTCCACCGCCAGCTGTGTTTCCAAAGTTGTACGATTTCTGTGTGCCTTGACCATGATAAGGTTTCTAAAGAAGTGGTGTAAACATTACTTGCTACTGGGGAGGTTAATGTGACATGTTCTTAAAGAATACTGACTTGGATGAATCTGTCCTGGGCTTTCAGGGAGCGCTGGGCACTTTCATCCCAATTTGAATTTAATAGGACAACATTCACCATTTTCAAAGGGTAGAACTTCCCAGAAAGGGAAAGGGTATAAAGAAGATTATGAAATCATGAGAACACTTTTGTGTTCTTTAAAAAGCAGATCAATAGCTGGCTTAAAGCCCTTAGATTATAAACTGATAATGCAGAGTATTCAAATAAAAATATGGAGCCAGGGCATGTGATGGAACAAGAGGGAAAAGCTAGCTCATTAAAAAAAAAAAAAAACATTTAAAGAAATCCTTCAGAGTGCACTAAGTATCATTTGCATTGGGCTATCCTCTGCATTCAAATGAAGAAAAAAAAAAGGCTTTAGTTAATGTGCTTAGGTTTGTTAGAGTATCCAAGGAGTTCCCTGTACTGCCAGGTAAAATTTGCATTTACATAATGGAATGAAGAACTGCTATGCTTTCAGAGGGGGAGAGGAAAGCTTCAACAGATGCAACTGAACAAGTGTTACATATGTATAAATTCCACCTTCAGTGGGTGACATGGACATTACAGCTTCCACTAGCAGATTGCCTACTGTCTGTATCAGTTATGATTCTTGGTTACAAACATTGAAATTTATTCTGGGCAATTAAGCAAAACTAAAGTGATTTATTAGAAGGAAAAGAAGAGGGGCAGTAGTGAGCACCTGCCAGAGACCAGGGGACCAGGTTCAGGGAAGGGTGGAAACAAGGGAGCTCCACGGGCTGGAGGTATGCAAAAGGGAGCATGGCACCTCGCTCTAGTGAGAATGGTCTGGCTGGAGGGCCGCTGTTGCTTCTTCCATGAAGGACTCAGGGTCTTCTCTGTTCTTGCATCACTTGCTCAAGATGTAAAGTACTATGAGAGGGTATCTGCTTGGTCAAGCTTAGTGCACAGGTTCATATCTGGAAAGCCTCTGGACTTTACCTTCTTAACAAGCCTACAATACTGGAGGAGAGGCAATTGTCTATGGAAATCAGGGTGCACTTGGGAAGGGGAATGAGTACTAGGTGCCCACTATACTTTGAATTAAATAGTACTTATTAAATAGCACAATTGCAAGATGTTAAGTACCAGGTGAGACAGGTTAAAAAGAAAAGACACTGGTTTTCAGGCACATAAAGTTTTTAATGGCCAGACTAACCAAGAAATGTAAAACTATGGGGAGAAACTCTACCTTGGCCTTGGATGAGGTTGTTAATGACTCTAAGGTGAAGGTCATGTCTACTATTCTTCTCATGATTTTCATAATGCTAGGGAGTGTTTGCTTTGCCTGTGGTTTGCAATCCATCTTACTAAGTTGCCTGGTGTTCAAGCTTGGGGTCTGGCCCTGTCCCCACATACTCAGGCCGGAGGCTATAGTTCCCCCACCTGTAAAATGGAACTCACAGTAACCTCACAGCGTTGGTTTGAGTATTATATGAGATGACTCTTGTGGAAGCATTTGACACCAGGGTTGGCTCATGGAGCAGTCTCAGTAAGTGTTAGTATAGTGGATGCTGTTGGTGTCTCCCCTCATATCCTCTTGGCCCACATCTGGTTTCACCTGTAGTTGAGGCGGACGGTTCCAGGTTGCTGATAGCTTCCCTTCTTCAAGGTCTCTGTCTCTTAGTCTATGAGATGAAGTGCCAGGAATTTAGTGCACCTGGGCAATCCTAAACCAAGAAGGGGCATGAAGGGAGTTAGCGGATAAGCATTGTGCATCTCTAGTCCTTGGTGGGACAGTTTCAAGGCTTTTCCACATGGTTTCTTCAGTGATACCCCAGCAGGATCGATCACTTGGTGCCCACAGCAGCCATCAGCTCGCTAACACACCATCACTGTCTTTTCTCCTTTCCCTACTCTTTCACTTGTACTTTCTGGATTTGCCCCCTTAATAAACTCCCTGCACCCAAGTCCTTGGAATGATTTTGAGGGAAACCAAACTCAAACAGCTATCAGAATCAACTGAAAAATTATTAAAGGAAGGATCAACCCCATTTTGGACAAATAAATAGGTTTTTGTCTTATTATTAATGTGTTTTTTTGTGTGTGTGTGCCTGGAGTGAATAAGGAGAGAATAAAGAACGCCAAAACTTATTTGAGGCCAGAACTCTTTGAAAAGTGTTTAACTTTTGTAGGTTTTGAGAAGAGGGAATGATGAGTGCTTATTATCACTTGAAGAAAATTGAGTTCTGAAAGTAAGGAGAGAATGCTCAAAGTCATTCCAGGGTTAGTAGCATGTTCTTGACAAAACTGTATGCTTTTCTGAGTCATAGCAGTTTAGATGTCCCACAAATTAGGACTCAGGACACTGTGCCGATGGAACTGGAAGGTGCCAATGGAGCGGGGGGTGAGTGGTAGAAAGGAAATTAACAGTGCGAACCAAGCATCTAGAAAATCATATGGTTGGGCATTTGGATTGGGGTGAGACCTCATTCCCAGGAAACAGGATATGAAGAGCTTCTTAAATGAAGACAGGGCGTGCAGGCTTCACAGAGGTGCCTTGTCCCCCTCCCTGAGCTCTAGCCTCACCTGTCTTTCAGTTTCTAAGGTTTTACTGCCTCGGGAGCCTTCCTCATGAAATTTCCTCAGTCTGGACTGTTCTTACACACTCTAGACCTTCCATTTTTTAATTCCTTATTTTCAGATCCTGATTGTATGAGGCAGCATTTGCTGTACAACAAACCACCCCAAAACAATGGTTGTATAGTTGCTCACATTGTATTTGTCAGCAGTTTTAGCTGGGTTCACCTAGGATGGCTTGTTTTATGTAAGCCATTTTGCAATCTTAGGCAAAGAAGGTGTGTTTTGGGGCTATCCTATGCCGCATGCTTCAGCCCAATCCCTTTCGGGTCACCCTTCACCTGGATGTACCCTCTGGGGTACATTGTTCATGATTCTCCACTTTCTGCCTACTGCTTACATACTAAAACTTAACTTTCAACATACCATTCCTCTAGGAATTGCTTCTTTTAATTATTAATCTGTTCCAGTTGTGCCAACCAGGGGTCTTCTAAAGGTAAGAACTTAGTCTAAAGTGTCACTTTCAAGAATTATATCAGGTTGATGGGTAGAGGTTTTGGTGTAGATAGTTCCCCCGCCACCCCGCATCTTTCTATTTCTCTCTCATCTTGCTACTGAGGATGGGATTCCAAACCCTCAGAGGATAATAGAGTGGCAATTAGTATGTACAGGTTTTCACTATATATCAAGTACAAAAACAAGAATTTTTACATATCTCTTTGATGAAGTTCTCAGCTGTAAACAACAGAATCCACTCTAGGCAGTTAAAATTACAGGAGATTTTAAGTGATATAGATAGCTCTTAGACTCAGTTTGAAGACTTAAGATACAGACCCAACTCTGAGCTTCCAGGAATGACTCTGAGAAACACACCATGAAACTGAACAATCTTTACTGTGATCAGGAAGGTGGGACCGAAGCTACAGGTTCAGAACCATATGGTGTCTATGGATCTGTGCCCAGAGATTGTAAGGCCAGGACTTGGCCTCTTTCTCTGCGTAACTAATGAGGGTGCTTCCCATTTAATGGATCTAAATAACAAAAGGGAGGCAGGAAATATACCTGTTAGATTCTTCTTTGGGAAGGTGAGATAGTACACCATAGGGAACTATCAAAATGTGGAAAGAAGCTCCCAAAGATCTTGGGAAGTGATAACTGAAAATGTTCTCTCCACAAATATGAATCACACATTTTGAATAGTTCACTTCCATATGAATGATTTCCATCTAAATTCTGTTACTACCTTCTCTTTTAAGGTTTGGGAAGAAGGCACAGAGAACCAAATAATGTGTATACAGGAATAGAATTGGGATTAAAACCTAGAGTAGTCTGACTCCAAAACCCTCTGATTTTCTTGGCATCATTTTTGGCTGCATTGAAGAGCATTTTTCTTCCCTGGCCCCTGGAATTGTGTCAGCAAGCAAGGGTCACATAGAAACTCAGTTGTAAAGCTGATGATTTTGATACTAAGAGTAGAAGTACTTTGGAAATATTTTCAAAAATTTATCAGCAGCATTATTTTCATCAGAGAGTCTAGAAAAGGGAAACTAAGAAAATACTACCTCCCTTCCTCCATAAAGAACCTTTGGGAATGTGCAAAGCGGAGAAAACATGGGGCCAGGGGTGGGGAGGTGGTCCCTGACACTTGCTGTTCAGGCTTTTATGGTGAATCTGTGCTAATGTCTTTAATCACTTCCAAAGAAATGACAAGCAGAGTTCTGCACCAAAAAAGCCTGAACTTTTATCAAGTGCTAGTGTCTTTAGGAGACAGCATGGGAGAAATATAAAGCAGGCCTGAGGAAGGTGCAGAGTCTGCTTTGTTTCACATTTTTTTTTTCCCACCAAGATATAAGTGAGATCTTTCTCTAAAGACCAAAATGGCTCCACGAGAATTGCCATATTAGACAAGAGGTCTTTTTACTTTGTATGCAATGCATTTGTATTGAAAACACATGTTGGAGGCCAGAGCAATTTTCTTTACAGACAATGAATCTTACAACTGGTTTGAACAATTTTTTAAAACTCAAATGTTTTACCACTCCTTGTGATTGGTAGGACTAGAAAAAAATGTGAGGGAGAGAAAGAAGACGAGAAAAGCAAGAACAGATTGGAACTGTTTGAAAAGTTGCAAGTTGTAAGAAATTAAGGCATACAGAGAACCTTCAAAAGGCAGCGAGTCTATTGCTTGGGAAATTTTTGGTTACAGTTTCTCACAATGTGCTTTAGGGAAAAGTGTACTTACCATTTTTTGAAATGTTAATAATTTATAATTTATCAATTTTAACTAGAAAGGAAAGAAAGTTATTAGAAAAACAAGTAAGAAAAACAAACCAAAAAAACCCCACCTTCGGGTGATCTTTCTTAAGATGGACTAATACTGGGTCCCTGTTTGCTATTGTGTTTTGTCCGGCGGTGATCAAGGCAGTATCTTTAAATAAAAGCGAAAAGTTGTTGTGACCTTCACTGTCAGATTCAATTTGAACTGGGCCATAGGACTTTGCATTTTATTTTTTAAATTAGCCGTTCCTGTCTCTTGATGTTTGTCTACAGGCTGCTCCTGCTGTGTGAAAAAGACATGCAGTGGGATGCTTTTACTTTTCTTCACATTCCCTTTTACAAATGCTCTGAACCGAAGTACAACTTGATGACATTGTGCAAGTTTTCTGTTAAGCTTTATTAATAAGTGAAGCAGTTTTGTCTGAGTCTTAGTGATTGTGGTTAACTGCTCTCTACTTTTTCCTCTCTCCTTATCAGAAGAGAGAACACTTCTCTTTGGTGGCTTTTTTTTATTGTTTTTGTTGCCTGTCTCTTGAATTCTTAGGTATCATTTTGTTAATAGCCATTGGAATTGTAATGTCCAAGTTCAAGAGCAAGGCTGGACCTAGAGATGTGCTACCCTATCCTTCTAGAAGGGAAGGAAACTGGATGCTAGAGAAGTGAACTGACCTGCTCAAGGTCACACATCTGGTTGTTGGTCTACAAGACTCTGTGTGAATCTCCTTCCCCTGTGCCAGACGGCTGATATGCAGGGAGAGATGATGAGGTAGGAGAAGGCTGCTGCTTTCCCTAACTGAGCAAATCAGAGGTTTGAAATTGTCATGCAGGCTTTAATTTACAAAATTAAATTAATTTTGATTCCCCATCTGTGGCAATGTGACAGTAACAAGATTTATATTTGGAGATGCTCTTTTACCATTTTGACTGGTAATATTTATCACTTTATGAAGTAGGAGCTATGGAACATTCCAGAAACTTATTTTGAACAACAGGGGACTTCAGTCCTCATCTGGGACCTTGCAAATGGTCCTTAGGGAAGCTTTCAATGTAATTTCTCATCTTGGGATGAAATTTGGAAATATTTCCTCATATTTATCTATATAACTGTTTTTCTCTGGGTAAAAGACAGGGATTTGCTCTCTCTTTGTCTTCCTTTAGGTATTTTTTTTTTTCAGTAGATAAGTAGAGTTTACACATATAAAGCAAGGACAGAGAGAAGAGCTGAAAGGGAGGAATAGATGGTTGTGAGTGGTTAGTTCATTTGAGGAAAAGCTGGATCAGAATCAGGTCTCATCCTCCTTTCCTTCACATCTTACATGCCCCATAATTTACTGAAAGTTGTGGATTATTATGGAGCTACGAATCCCATCATCATGATACAGTCCATCCGAAAACCCTGTATTAAAACCAGACCAAGCTGTGATCACCTCCCACTTGCTGAAGCTCCCTGGGCATCTTTTGTGATAGCTTTGTGTTTTTGTATATCAAAAAGTTTAAGATAGAATTATTCCCCCCAAATCCAAATGCTAGATTAACCTATAAGTCATCTATTTACAAGACACTGTGATACTGGCTTTCTGTCACAGTAAATGAGACAATGTATACAGTGTTTCATGAGGGTATAATAACGTTATGCAGGGTCCTAAAATGCAGTGTAATACAGTGCAATTCATATAAACATAATCATTTTCTTTCAAAATGGCAAATGTGGTTTCAGTGCTAAAGAACCCACCTCTGGCCATTGTTACTGATGGAAATCGCCTGTTGTCATCAGAGCATCTGAGACTCCATCAAGATCAGCAGCCATTTCTCTCCCCAGAATGGTGTATCTTTCAATATTCAGCATTCCCAGGGGTTCTTTGACATGGTCTGAGCCTCTTTCTATTTTATTTATCATTCTCCATCTTGTAACATTACTGTTTACGGGATTTGTACCCACTGAGCTTTTCTTGCATAGGATGCTCAAACCCTTGTGTGCATGGGGGAGGTAGGCATTGCAGGACAAACTCCTTTGTTAGGTTTAATCAGGGACATATTTTCCATTTCTGCAAGATGTCAAAATTGAGTATCAAGCCTCTTCTATAGGAACTGAGACCCTGTTCTTGACAATGTGTGGAAGGAGAATCTTCATGGACTCTGTCTTATTTAAAAACTGCAGAACAAAACCAGTAGTGCAGCATATTAAAACTTATGTAGCATCATGCAGTTCTGTTTAGAGTTCCTGTGTTCTCAAAACTTTGAAACGTGTGGCACAGGTTTCATGGGGCTTTATTGTAGAACATACCAGGGAAGATACTTGCCTTCTCCCTTAAAAAATGTCAATGGTTGGAATAAGGAAGTCTCAGAACAAAGGGAAAACGTTAGTAAAGAAGTGGAACCACTGTGGTTATTTTATACTAAAGAGAGGGGCATGTCCCTTGTACCAGAGGGCTCAGCATCTTCATAATCACTTTTTCAATTGGTAAATATATTTAGGGAGAAGTGCATTTAGATGTCATTTTTACTCATTTATTCTTCAAACTGTAATATAGCACATTTTGGGTTTCAGTATATTGCATTTTAAAACTAATGATGCATTCATTCTAGAGCAAATCTTATTTCTAAGCCCTAATTTAATAGAATTAAACTCTAAGATGAATTGGTTTTATGAGATAAAACTCTGAAGTTGATAACTGCATTTAGCAATAGTTCAGGTATTGAGTTTCTAATTTGCTTCCTGACCATGGAAATCCCTCAGATAATCAATATTGACTACCTTTAATTGGTAGGAAAGGCTCTTGCTGAGTTTTCTATCTTCTGCTGAAGGAATTGCCTCTGGACATTGGTTGTCTGTGTCACTCTGGTCACAACTGAAGAGCCTGAGTTCATTTGAAGTTGGTATTTGTTCCTGACCAGTTGACCACAGCCACATTCAGCTCAGTTCAAACAATGGGCTGTGGAAACCCTTTTTCTTTATGCCTTATAGAGTTTCTGGGTGTGTTTTAGTTTCCTTCTAGGCTATAAATTTAGTCTTTATTGCAGACAGTATTGTTTTCCTTCTGTGGGGGTAGAAGGCAGGCTGGTCAAGATCAGATCAGGAGCTTTCCAGAGGGTGAGGACACTTCTGATTAGGGTACAACACTTCGTAAATCAGTTCTAATACCTTCTGAAAATAAAAATCCTGCTAATTGTTAAATGGACTATTCAGAGAAGCTACAGGCATTTGGAAATGGATATCTCCAAATCCCTTAAAAATCAGATGCTGAGTTATTTTGGTTTAGGAAAATATATTCTAAATGTGAATTTAAAACACAGGCAAATTTGTATTTTTCTTTTGGAGCAGAAGATACCTATTCATCTCAACCTTGATCCAAATTCTCTAAGAAAGAACTTTTTTTGTCCTTGCCAATCTGGAGGGGATTTTGTTTAAAGGAATTAAAAATGAATGCTATAGAACTGCTACTGCGTCCAACCATATTTTTCATAATAAGACAATTTAAAATTTTTAGTGTTTTTTTAAACATTAAAAAATGGATTAGCACACAAAATAGAATAATCCTACGACCTACACATAGTTGTTGCCAACATTAAGGAGTATATGTCCTTCTCCCCCCCACCCCATACGTATACACAGTTTATGAAATCAGTATATGTACTTCTTTGAAACTGCTTTTTAAATTTAGGGTTATATTTGGGACATTTATCTATGTTATTAAATACATTTTCACAAACTGATTTTTTAATGGTTCCACAGTATGAATGCATCACAATCTATTTAGCTGATTTTCAGTTATTGGGCATTTATTTTCTTCCACATTTCATAGTATTATAAATAATGTCATGATAGATATTCTTGAATATAAATTTCATAAAGCAGTGTTTAACACTATACCACTTTATATGTATGGAAAATCTTGCCCCAAATATCTACACTTCGCATGTCTTTGCTGTGTGTTCTGTCTTATTTTTTCTTCTCTTCTTTATTTCAAAAATACTCCATCATGATGAAATATTTTATACATTTAAGTTATTTGTGAAGTTTAATTTAACTCTTTAAGTTCTATGCTGTAGTAAATACTTTGAGGTTGTTATGTTTTCCAGAGTGACTAAATGTTTGTATTTTATTCCCATTATAAATTTGCATACATTTTAAGGTATGTGCAGGAAAGATGAAGTAATTCTGAACTCAGGAGAGCTTCGGCCTTTGTTTGAAGTTTATGGCGGTGTTCCTTTTCCTCCTCTGGAAAAGTCCCTGTGTTATCAGTGACCCTGCCAGCTGCTTCCGTGGCTGCCCACCTGCTATGCCCTGGCTGTTTTTGTGGCCCATAGAAGTTGGTTAGCTCTCTGCTAGTTCAGAAAGGCCACTGAATGTAAAATCAAGCCTGAAAGGCTGGGAAGGTAAATCGTGAATCTGGCACATTTCAATGCCAGTAAATTACATTTTGTCAGCTTCATTGCCCTGAATTTCACGCGCAAATGTGGGACATTGAGCGACTGGCATTTGACAATAAAATTTTTTTAAAAGGCTAATGCCTTATTAATGCAAACAGTTTCTGATTCAAATGGCTGCAGGCAAGGAGTTGTTGCTGTTTCAATGGGGACAATTGCTCAGATTTCCCTTTTGTTCATATTAATTTCTCAGAAAAATTTAGGATATCTTTTGTTTTCCATTTTGCTGTATACTGGATTGAAAACATCAGCCCTCTTTGGAAAAATACTGGCTTGTGGAATCTTGGAAACCAAGAGATTTGGGGTCCTCATTTAGACTAGAGGGCACATATGTTTTTTAAAAATATTTTATTGTTTATGCTATTGTAGTTGTCTCAGTTTTCCCCCTTTATCCCTTTCACCCAGTCTGCCCACTGTGTTCTGGTTTACAACAGGCAAGGCTTCTTGAATCTGCATCTTGGTGCGCTCCCTTTAACTGCAGATCCTGTGGTTTCTTCTGTGCGGAACCTCTCATTGAAAAACCCAGGTGTACGAGAGCAGGCATGGCAGGTAATTTATGTCCTGGAAGAGCAACCAGAGGTCTTAGGTTGCCTTTAGGAAATACAAAAATTGCTCCTCTTGTTGTTGTTTTTTGGAAGGTGGGATAAATTTCTTTTTGTCATCAATTCTAGCAGATTTGGTATTTGGCCTTTATTTTTTCTATTGGATCAGAGAAAATAGCCAATTTCATAGAAGCAAAAGAGCTCTTAGTTCAATTTTGTATATTCTTATTATTATCCATCCCAAATAGGAGCAAATGGGTACTTTTTCAATAATGTACTTTAACTTTTCATACTAGAGAGAATCTGAGACACTCAAAGTTCTAGCGAGTTTATGGGTAAGTTTGACCTGACACCACCTTGGTTTTGTGGTTTGTCAGTGGGATACAAGAAAACATCTGTTTCTATCTTCTTAAATGTCTACTTTGCCACTACTAAAAACCATTAACACAGAACATATACACAGGCAAGTGAAATGGTGTTTTATGTGTGTAGTTGTATGTGCTTTCTTTGTGTTCCACTGAAAGGTCCTGTAGAAGTATAATCTTCAGAATCAAAGATGGGCTCTTTTATTTTGGTGTTGACTGAAGTGTAGAATGGAGACAAATGACCAAGTCTAACACATGTGACAATAGGGGATTCTCAGAGACTTTGTGAAACATCTTTAGTGTTATCAGCAAACTTCATAATATGCAGAGACCTAGTCCCAGCTACATGATCACATGGAGGTGAGACTTTGACCTTGGTTTTTGAGCATCCTGCAAAGCTTGCAAGCCTGGGTGAGAAAGCCTGGCCTTTCCAGGAGAAAAGTCTTGATGGAGGAGTCAGGGCTGAAAAGCCTGCAATTGTATTACAGTGGTGATGAGGACCAGTTTCACCACCTGGAGCAATGTGGGCATAACGTCAGTTCACAGTCCTATTGGTCCCAGAGCTCCCTTTTCAATAACAAATATCTTATAACATTCTCTTTAATGTCCTGACAAGAATTCACATGATTGTTTTAAAAAAATCAATAAAATATCCCAACAGTAATATAAAACAAAATTGAAAGGAAAACAATTTATAATAAAATATACATTTGAATATGAAAATAATTGGGACAACACACTAGAAAGCATAACGAGAGAGTCAGATCAACACATCTTTGTGTAGGTTCACCATGGGTCAGCAACAAATGCAGACTGATAGAAATGTGTTATATTGGTGACTTGGTTTCATTAAGTGGCTTAGTCATGACTTTCTTTTCTTTTTAAAAAATTCTCACCCAAAACACCTTTTCGTTGCTTTTAGCTTTTAGCAAGAAAGGAAGGGAGAGAGAAAAACATCCATGTGAGAAAGAAGCATCCATTGGTTGCCTCCCACATGTGCCTGGACTGGGGCTTGAACCTGCAACCTAGGTATGTGTCCTACTGGGCATCAAACCCACAGCCCTTCAGTTACAGGACAGTGCTCCAACCAACTGAGCCACACCAGCCAGGGCTGTCATGACATTCTTGCATGGGGAGCAACTGTTGATAGAGTTGCAAAAACAGCATTTCATTATCCCTTCACATACCTAGCAGTTTCATTTCTGGAAAATTCACTTATATTCACATGGAATGGTAGATAGTTTTTTTCTTTAACTATGTGAAAGTATTTACATTCTAGGCTCAGGTAATGACTTAACAAATGTTATTGTTTATACTATTATTAGAGTTGTCCCAATTTTTCCCTCTTTGTCCCCCTCCTGGCAGCCTTCCCTTCCCACAGTCAATCCCACCATTGTTCATATCCATGTATTATGCAAATATGTTCTTTGTCTAATCCCTTCACCTTTTTCAGCCAGTCCCACCCTCTCCCCTCTCCTCTTACAGCTATCATTCTATTTCCTGTTTAGGCTTAGATATTGATTTTTATCTTTGAAAATATCCTGTAGGATGTTGGGAAGTCAGCAGGAGCTAAGTGGGACAATCCTTCATTGTGAGAGATTGTTTTGGGTCATGCTGGGTGTTAAACACTCCTGGATCTGTCCACTAAATGTCAGTAGTGTACCCAACATTACTGTGACAATCAAGTGTCCCCATGAAGTTACAAACTGTAGGACCACTATGGAAGATAGTGGACTCTTAGCAGATACAAGTCTATAGATGCTAATGCCTCAATATCAAAAAATGAAGTCTCTGTGATATTAAATTCAAGAATAAAATATATCATTGTAGGCTGTATGTTGATACGTTTTTACATACAATGGTGAAAGTTCATCATCATAAGATTTCAGTAGGAGTTCTTAAATTTTAACTTCTTAGTCCTCTCAGAAGAAACTTCTTGAAGGAATTTAAAGAACACAGTAGTCTACCCTTATTCTCAGGGAAGATGTCCCAAGACCCCCAGTGCATGCCTTGAAACCATGGATAGTATCTATGTGTATGATTTTATTCTATACATACATTCCCCTGATAAAGTTTAATTTATAAATTAGACACAGGAAGAGATTAATAATGATAACTAATAATGAAATAGAACAATTATAACAAGATACTTTAGTAAAAGTTATGTGATTGTGGCATCGCTCTCTCTCTTTCTGATAACCCAGATGGCTACTAAGGATGAACAGGACAGGAGAGTATACAGCATGGAGATGCTGGACAAAGGGATGATTCTTGTCCTGGGCTGGACGAAGTGGGGCAGTGTGAGACTGCATCATGCTACTCAGAATGGCTTACAATATAAAACTTACAAATTATTTCTAGAATGTTCTATTAAATATTTTCAGACTGTGGTTGACCATGGGTAACTGAAACTGTGGAGAATGAAACTGCTAATAAGGGGTTTTCTCCTCCTTCTCTAAACTGCCCTAAAGTAGGCTTCAAGAATGTCTGAAATGTGCTCTTGTAGAACGTTTGGGCTCTTGATTCTCTTACATGCTTTGCCCGTTAAAAGCTTTATCACGTACCATGTACTACTTGTTAATTTCCCCCTCTCTGAATTGAATTCTATATTTTAATCTATGTTCGAGCTCTTTGTAGAAAAAATAGTTTGTAACCATGTTTTGACAGCAGTAAGACAGACTGTAACTTGGAAGTGGAGATATTATGGTCTTTTGTAATTGTGCTTAATCACAATATATTTCAACAAAAGGAGAGTTTAGAAGGAGGAAAAAATGAGGAATGAGTAAAATAATGGAGGTGGCATAGAGCTATGTGTGTTTTGCCCCAGAGGTCATTCAGTTGGTGGGTCTCAAGTTTTGATGGAGTGTAGATGCCAGTTGTGATGAGCCACTGAAATTCTCTTAACAGTTCAGTGACCTTTAACAGTTCAGTGACCTTCTTCAGAAGATTGGCCTTGGCCAATCTTGGCCAAGCAAGAACTTCCTGCTTTGCCAGGAAGTTCTGGAAACTTTATCTTTGAACCCACAGCCCTTGGTGTCCTATAGTCAATAACTGACTTTGGTTAAGGGTGACAAAAGCCTCGTTCCCCTTCTCCAGGGCAGGATGGATTCTGCCAAGCAATTTATACCCACAGCTCCCCATGGAATTGGAATGAAGCTAGACTTTACCTGAAACTATGTTCTTGCTCCCTCTTTCCTCTCCCTTTCTACTACCCTCACTCCCCTTCTCTTGAGAGCCCTCACTGAAGAGTGTGTGTGCATGGTAACCCACGTGTTCATCTCAAGACTGTTTCTGTGGACCAGACCTGAGGCAGACCCAGTTTTCAGAAGTAAACCATGTTGATTGCTAACCAGATTCCAGCAAGGTTTGTTTCAAAAAATAATGACCATTTTACTGAATCTTTTCTCTGTCTGCAGCACTCTACAAAGCACTTTATGTGTACTCTCTTTAACTCACTCTAAAAATATTTTATAGTTGAGGAAATTGGACTTAGAAGTGTTGACTAACTTGTCCAGCAGTATGAAGGTTAGTAATTGAAGGTGATGGGATTTGGCTTCAAAAACTCATGTCCTGAGCCATGTTATTCTGCCTCTCTAGTTATTAATCACTGAAATGGTGAGCTCTCAGCAAAGGGAGCCATGATTTTCAAGAGTCAGCATGGTTTACTTCAAATAAGTCTTGCCAAATTAATCGTATTTCTTTTTTTTAATGTGTTGTATTTGTGGGTCAAGAGAACATCCTGGAATTTAGGAAGTGGTTGATAAAGTTTCTTGTATATCTTTGAAGACAAAATGGAGAAATATGGACTGACTGGTGGAGCATTATTAGTTGAATAACTACTCTCAGCAAGTTTTATTAACCAGAGAAAATTACCTTTATTTTATAACACTCCCAAACTGGAGACCCTGTTGTCTTTTTAAATTTTAAGTCAATAACTTAGATGACAACCCAGAAACTATACTTTCTCAGTATGCAAACTGGGAGAGAACTAGTACATTGACTATCAGAGCCAATGTTCAGTGGGGTATAATATAGGAAGCACTGTTCTAAAGGATTTGCCAGTTCTTATATTGATCCATTAGAGATCAAGTGTCAAGTATCATTGTAGTTTCAGAATAGCTTTCTGCTTGTGCTCAGGCTTGAACACAGACCCGGTATAAAAAGTAAGACAGGAAGTACAGAATGGCTGAGTGACTCTGACAGAGTCTACTTTCTCCTGGCCAGCATTGGTCCTGCCTTAGACACGATCATCCACGTTCCCTCAGTTCTGAGATTAGGACCTGTTCCAACTGGTATTTAGGGAAATGTTGCGCCCACTGAAATAATCCTATGTCAAGACTAGATTTGGTATAAAGGCCACAGAAACAAAATTTGTTTACTATTCCTTTGGGTTGTACTAGTGCTACGAATGAAAAATATTTATCAAATACTTTATGCTAGATGCAGTATTAGATACTTCATATACATTGTCTAATTTAATTTTCACAACAATCTTGAAAGCTGGCTTTTATTAGTGCCATGTGACATATGAGTAAACTGAGGACTCAGGAGGCTAACTAACTTACTTGAAGGTCACTCTGTGACCAAGGTAGATACAGGATTTCACTGTATCTGACTCCATTCACACTCTGAACAGACTTAACTCCTCAACTCACCACAGTGAATGATTCCATCCGGCCCAGGACAAGTCTACAGATGCTTTCTAAGAGAGGCTTTTCCACCAAGGCGCTGACAAGAATGCTTTTTCCAGGAACCAACCAAATCCCTCTTTGGCACAGGTTTTGAAGTGTGAGGCTAACATTCCTAGATCAGGGAGCAGTATCATCTGTAAGGGCTTTTAAAGCCCTCGAATCTTTGAGAACCAAAGAGGTGGTGTCACCTACAATGGAAAAAGGGAGAGAGGGAGAGGGGGGACCTTTTAAAAACATTTGAAAATTAAAAAATCACCTGGCTGGAAAGTTTCAACTAAGTGTTAAGGTCCAAAAAACTAGTGATGGCCTGTCCTTCATGGCTGAATTTGTCTTTTATTTTTATTAAAAGTGCATCTTTGAAAGTGTCCCATTCTGGAAAACTTGTTAGCTTTCTTTCCAGGTTGAAAGTTTCACTTCTGTGGACGAGAAGCCCCAGCTTCCACTGCAGGAATGTCACATATTTTCTCTTGCACAAATAGGTAGCAAGAGGGCGCCCAGACATTTGGCTGACTGCTGAGGAATCTGTGCTTATTCATGCATATTTACAAGGTAATTAGTTGTCCATTCATTCATTAGCGTGTTTATAGGGCCACTGGCAAAGCCTCTCAATTGCAGCTTGGAGAAAAGAGACAGCCAAGGCAGGCCTCCGGGGAACACTCGGGTTAAACAGAGTCACAGCTGGATTTAGTGGAATCCACCAGTCCTGACACCAGAACTAGTTTAGTAACTCAAATGTGACTTGTCAATCACCCTGAAATGAGGCATTGAATTGGCTTATTCATGTTTCCCCTTCTGAAATCAAGCAGACACTCAGAAGATAAAAGTTTCCTTTTTTAAAAGCCTTTCATGTCCAGGCAGAAATTTCAATATTTTTAAAAAGTTACTCTTATTCAAATTGAGGTATAATTTGCATATATTCAAATTAATTTTTCATGCACAGGTCCATGAATGTTGATAAGCACGTATATAGCCATGTAATTAACACCACAATCAAGGTACAGGCAATGTGTTTTAAAAATGAAGAGTTTTTGCACTTTATCAATTAACTAGATCTAAAGTAGACATGCCTTACTTCATGGAGCAGGTAAAGACTATTTTCATAGAGAAAGTTCTGGTGGGGGAAGGTTTTGATTCATGACAACACAGGGGTTGCTGGAGATGTTTTGGGGAAATCCTGATAAAGCCAGCATGCCTCAATAAAGTGATGTGCGTCAAAGGGGAGTAAACGGTTCTGGTGACTCAGAGTTGATGTAGGCTGAGTTATCTAGTTTTCTAAAGCATTATGTATTTTGTTTATAAATGAAGATAATGTTTCCTGTTGATGTGGTTTGCTGTGAGTTAATATCATTCCTGTGACCCACTGAATAGCTGGGAGTAGGCCTCTATGTATTTAAAACGAGCTCATAAAAACATCCGATTTTATGTATTTAAAATAGCTGTGGGTTCAGGCTGGACCCACATGGAGGGGGATGTTCTTTGCACAAGCTGCTTTGCATTCCCTACATGCCCTCCTGGATATCAAAGGGAGGCAGTTTGTAGAACCTGTGTTTTTGAAAATCTGTCCCTACGTTAGATCTGAGAGAAAAAAACGTCTAGCTCTTCAAATCATCTTCGCCCTTTCAAATCTCCTCTGAATCTTTGTTTTTCCCAGTTCCAGGTCCTCTGTGTGCATGCTTCCTGTAGTTGTGTGCATGTTTCAATATTTAGTTCCTTCAGTCATTTTTAAATGACTTTCAACTCACCTCCAGGAAACCTTCACCCAAACTATTCTCTTGGAAGAGTAGAGCCTATCAGTGCATGGCTACGTATAAAAAAAAGAGGAGTTCCTCCTGTCCCTCACTTCTTCAGTTCTTGTGTATTCCAATAGCCATTTACTTATTTTCCCATTGCCCGCACAGAGGCAGGCAGCCTAGTGTGGGGTTAAGTCCTCCATTTTCAGAACTGGACTGCTATACCTCCCTCCCTCCCATTCTCCCTCCTTATCTCCCTCCTCTCAGACATGTTTTTTATTCTCTTAGGGTCTCAGTTTCCTCATCTGTAAAATGGGGTAATAATGCCGCATAGACCTGTTACGAGGATTAAATGATAAAATGTGTATCATAGCATTTACAGTAGTTACCATGACCTACGAAGGCTCCATTATATTAGCCTTCCATGTTTTCATTATTTTTATGACCTCTTTTCTCCATCCTTCTCCCATGTTTCATTCATAAAAGCAAGGCCATGCTTTCTCATTTGGGACTTGCTCCCAAACTTACCTTCAATCAAGTCCAAGTGTTGGTAGTAAAACTGCTGTTCTGCCTAACCCTCCTCCTCACACTCACATCATCAGGACTGATGTGAATAAGTTTCAGCACGTTTTATGGCTTTCCTTTCTATTTGTGGTTTGTTCATTTTCCCCTTCTTATGGCTGCCATTTAGTTTCTGCTTTCTCATAGATGTCCATTCTGCCTGAACATGTATTCAGAAGTATGATTCTGATTGTGCAGGTAATATTGCACTTTTGAAGGGTTTGTGGGTTACGGAGCCAGGCTGGGCAGGCTGCAGCAGCCTTTCAGCAAAGGATGGTTTGCACATTTTTAAATGGTTGAAAAAATAAAAAGAAAAATATTTCATAACACATGAAGATTATGTCAAATTCAAATTTCAGTGTCCATAAAGTTTTATTGGAGCACAGCCACACCCTTTTGTTTATGAATTGCCTGTGGCTGCTGTCACACTACAATGGCAGGGTTAAATAGCTGCAGCAGAGACAGAATGGCCTGAAAAGCCTAAAACATTTATTATCTGGCTCTTTACAGGAAATGTTTGCTAAGTCCTGACTTGGAGTCTTGTTCTGAGTAAATTCACCGATGAAAATAAGAGAGTGTCCTGATGTAAGAAGTAGGAGTTTGAAAGCTGGTTATTTTAAGGAGAGTTGTCTTTTAGTAGCTGTTGTCTCCAATTTTCAGTACTTCCTGCTCCTTATCTGATGCATTTAATATATTTGGTGGGGTATGTGTTAAGTCAGTTTGCATAAAACTTCTGTGTCAAGTCAATTTCCTGATTCTCTGCCTGGCAGTAAAACCAGATCTGTCATCTTTGAGTTCTGGATTTCACGGGACACAATTCCTTCCCTAAATGGTGAAGGCTTTGTTTCTTTGTGAACTACCCTAGCTCTTCTTAAATGTCTTTTATTGATGTTCAGAACTGGGCCTTTTGTGCCGAATATCTTCACACGTTTTAAAACAGTGCAACTTCAGGCTTTTCAGCTGTGCACACGGAAGGAGTGTATGCATTGTCTTTCTGTTGGGGTGATTGACTTGTTCTTTAAATAAAACTGCAGCCTTTGTTCTCAATTCCCCACTAACTGCCATATTAAAATTGTTTGTTCTTGTCTAAAATAACTTCAGTGCGTGCAGGTTATTCTTTAGTTTTGCAAGCAATTAAGAACAATGTTTACAATGTAAATTGACACCTATTCTGGAAAAAATCTGCAAAAACAAAGAAGGAAATCTAAATAACAAAATGGGGAGAAAAGAAATTGGGCAGGCCTTTATTTTGTACATAATGCACTCCTGAAAACTTGTCCAACAGTTGAACAATTGATTCCTGTGTTGTATAGTGGGAATTCCATTTGCAGAGAATTTTTAAAAAGTTACAAAAGGCCTAATTCTGATATGGGCAGACTTTGTCTTCCTTGGGTCATGAGAACTGAGGCCTGAGCCGTGGTGGTATGTTGGGAGGCGACAGCTCATGTTGATTTTAGGAAGTCAAGCCAGGCACCCACCCTGACAACGACTGCTGGTTAGGTAGCCCTGTAATCTGGAACTTCTATGTATGTGTTAGATCTCTAGTATAAAAGTAGGGGCAAAGGTGGGTTTTCCTTCCTTAATTTTCCTTCCATATTGTTAGTATCATGGAGTCTTGATTCTTGATACTCTTCTGTACACACATACACACTCACACTCACATGCTCACACACACACACACACACACACTTAGCTATCACCTGACTTCTTCCCAAAGGGAGAACCATGGTGAGGTAGGAGGGGACAGATGTTGACACAGCTACTGGACACAGGCTGGAGACTGCACCCCTAGCAAAGTAACTGACTCTAAGTCCAGCTTCTGGCTATGTGTGGTCTACCTGCTTGAGTCAGCCCATTGAAACAGCTCTTGGAGCCTCAGGTTAGAGGGATGGTTCCTTCCCACAGGGTCCTATATAGGCACTGGGAGCTCTCCAAGGACCTGCCCTCCATCAGCCACCTTTTCCCTTGGTGGCAATAGGTATCATGCAGTGCCATTTGAAGTTATGTCCATTTGGGGATAACTTCAATCATATAAATTACAAAAGTTCTTGAAGCTGGATTACACAGTTACATGCTATATACCAATGTGCAAAGAAAATGTAGTTTTTCAATGTTTTATAATAGATTACTCTTCCCTGGTAGTTCCTACTCTGCTGGGTATCAAGAAAAAATAAAATTTGATTTGATACAATAATTTAAATAGCTTCTTAGGTAAAAGTCTGTTTGGATAAAGATTTAGTCTTTCAGATTTCTTCCTCTGCTTCTTCTGTTTTGTCATTGTTCTCCAGGAAAGTTGTGGACAGTGGAGAGATCTCATCTCATGGTGAGGGGTAGACTGTGGCTCATGCATGAAGATCTCTGGCTATGCAGGTCTTCTGGCTATGTGTGGTCTACCTGCTTGAGCCAGCCTGTTGTACTGCCCACTGAACCCTCTTGTGGCCATAGGTATGTCCTGAATCTGGTTGTGAAGTTCTGGAAGGATGCTGAAGTTTACAGCTCTGAAATCATGGTGCCTTCTGTCTCAGCTTGGTCCCTTTCGACTCAGTCCCTCTTTAGTCCTGACCCTGAGTCTTTCGCATGATTCCTGGTCTGGGACATTTCCCCTGGAGTCCATGACTGTCAGGATCACTCAATCCCTGCTGTGAGCATCCCCTCCCTTATAAGTCTATCAGCTATCTTCTGGGCCCCTTACAGATACTTGGCCTGTGACATAAAGGGGGTACTGGCAAGTTTTTCTTCTCTGTTGCCATGTCCCCCAATTTTACTATGCTAGGGATGCCCCAGGTTGGTATGGGTTTGGGGGAGCCAACTTCTAATATAGAACCTAGCAGGAAGGAAGCTCTTTCTCTGCTTTGTTTTTTCCCTTAAGTGTATTTCACATGCCCGCCCTTATCTAGGACCCCAGCCTAGAGAATAGAGTCAGTACCTGCATTTTTTCCCATCTTCTTTCATATCGCTTGCCTTGGTGTCCTACCATTTCCCCTGGAGTGGAAGGAATAAGCTTTCTTCATTCTCTTCCTCTTTGATGGAATATTTCCCTTCAAGCAACCTCCTCCTTCTCCAGCTGGCACTCCCTTACCCCATCCCATCCCCACTCCCTGGAGCTAGAAGAGTGAAATGGATTCCAAGGGACATGATTTATGGGAAGAAGGAATGTAAATCATATCAGTTTACTAGTTTCAAAATGTTCTCTTGGTTTTACCTCAATGTATGGTATGAAAAGCAGTTTAGAGGTGCATTGTATAACGTGGGACAGCCCAGGGTATATGGGGATTTACACGGAATGGTTGAGAGCTGCACTGTTCTGCACCCTGTAGGCTTATTAGGTGCTGAGCCTGCAAATGCATCTGTCCTTGAATGTGCTGTAGAGCCCAAGCACTCTGGGAACATTAAACTCTCCATTGTCAGATGATGATACTAGAACATTTCTACATCACAGGAAATTTTTGTTGTTGTTGTTGGGAAAAAAAAAAAAGAAAGCCTGCCAATTTCTGGGTATCAGGCCAGGGAAAATACATTGTGTAACCAAGTGAAATTGGGTTGGAATAAAAACGCATGTCATTCTTAAAGGTAAACAGTCACATGACTTACAGCTGAGGAATATATGTGGACTGTTTGAGGGGAAGCCCCTCTGCCTTTCTTTCATGTGTTGGTGGTGGGGGCCTTTGGGACTGGGGAAGGGTGGCTTTTAGCAGAAAGAGGACATAAGTGGACTCTTGTTTCCTCCTCCATTTTCTCCTCTTTTCCAGTTCCCTTCTCACTTCTTGCCATTTCCATTTGTACCCTTTGGAGCCCTGCCAATAGCGTTATTATGGCATTAGGATTATACAGTCCCTCGTTCATTCAGCATATTTTGAGTGTCTGCTCTGTGCCACATACTGGGATGGGTGGTGGGGAGACAAAAATTAAGTCCCTGTTCTACTCAGATGCTTGCTTGGACAAAATAACTGACTCGTGTGAGATGGGATTTGAGGTGGTATCCGCTCTGTGCCAGATACATGGGAGGAAAGCTCTTTGAGAATGGAGAGGGGCTGAAAGGTCTGTGGAAATTGGAAATGGGGAAGAGAAGGGATGAGAAATTGTTGCTTGCTAGACTAGCAGGAAGAGCCTGGTGCATGAAGTGTCTTCTCAGAGGTTGGTTTGGACCATAGTTCCCACAGTTAGGATTAGGGTGATGGGGATGGCTAAAATCATGAACCCACTTACTGTATTAGAAGACAGTCAGCATGATTCCTTGAGACTAGCTCACTATGAGGGAGTAGTGAAGTTCACGGTGGCTAATGGGCCATATCAGTGTTGTGCGCATGCTTTTTTCTCTTCCTTGACTGAGAGACGTTAAGAGAGTTTTAATCTGTGAATTTATTATGATGGGCTCAAGACAACTTCACAAGGATGGACATTAAAAATGCCCTTGAACAGTTTATTCTATTGAACTGTACATATGCATTCTATTCAAGACTGATTTTTTCATTCATAGTGATTTTTCCACTAAGGACATACAGGATTACCTTTCAACCTGTCTACATCTCAATACTGATGTCTCCTGAAAGATTCCTAAAATGTACCCAAAATACTCCAAAGTGCATTTTCAATTCATTGTCCATGCAAACCTAACTTTTTAATGCTTTTGTAAAGTGAAGCCAGTATACCCTACACCAGGCACCTCAGCACAGGAAGCTACAGATGTCTACTGACATTAGCAGCGATTGTTAGTAGCAATGTCACACATGTCTGTTCCCGATTGGGCTTTGTTCTGGTATCTTCCTTACCTGTCTCTGAGATCCTGGTCCTTCCTTGGTCTTCCAGCCTTGGTATTTGAGCTTTAGATTTTCTACACGGACTTTGACCTGAGCTACTCTTTCAGATCAATGAATCATTATAGGAAGCTTATTGCTAAACCTCTGGCTTCAGAGCTTCAATCCATTCCTGACCTGCTAACGCACAACACACATATGTACACACATAAATGCACACCAACACCCATAGACACACACCATATACCACATACACTACTGTGTGTGCACACACACATTAGTAGAAGTTGACCTGAGGGACCTTTCTAAAACACACATGTTGCTCTTGCCTTCCATCTGTACAACTTGATATTTGGAAATTACTCCTTCAGTCAGACTAGAAAAGACCTCTTATTGTTGATACCTGACACCCAAATGAAAGAACTTCCCTTTTAAGTGTCACTTTATACTTTGCAAAACTCTTTCAGACTTACTATGTCTCATAGCTATCTGGAAGATACATAAGGATTCATTGGGGTTGTCTGAGTTGTGGACCTTAATCAAGCCTCAGGTAGCTGGCTTTCACTTGGTGTAAATGAAATAGGCAACATGCATTTTTTTTTAGGTGGCAGCAGGGGCCATTTTCTCTACTATTTGTCCATTTACCTAATTTTATTGGAATCCCTGAAAAATGACAGAAGATATGCTTAGATAAAAATCTTTCATCAGCCTTTTTTTTTTTTTTTTTTTTTTTCAAGAGAACAGACAAAACTGCATGACCAAGGGAAGGCATATACTTGTATTTGCTACAGGTCTGGCCAGATCAACCCAAAATAGGAAAAGCAAGGTATAAGTCCTAATGGAAAAAAGGCTTTCTGGGTCAATTTGGAGTACTCTAATTACATTAGTAACTTGCCAAGTTTAGTTGAACTATGACAACCTTCAAACATTTCCAGTGTAACAAACACTCAGTGTCAAGTGGTCAACTTGAAATGGAGACCTGGAAATGCTAAATAGCTGAGCATGTCATATCCAAGTGTATGTGGCAGTGACATTGGGACTTGATGGGCAATCTTCTATCCCTATACCATTGATGAAAGAGAAACAAACTTTTCTTTCAGAGAGAGAGTGTGAAAACAGAAATATAATTAAGCTGATATGTGCATGTTTCTAAGAATTCTTGTGCACATAGTGACTCTAGAACATGGGCATGGAGAGCTGTTTGAAGAAAGTTGAAAAGATTTGAAAAGCATAACACCATTCAAGGATATCAAGTGGTTTGCGTCTTTGCCATAGCTTTTCTGTTTTTCAGCAATTTCAGGGTTTTACCTAAGCATATGAATGGGTTATGGGCATGGAAGATCACAACCTATTAGCCAGAAGGCAATCATCATGTTTGATGAAACTCACAGAGTTGAAATTGAATAGAAGTTAGGTTTATGGGGCATATTGTATCAAACATGTTGGACTCGGTCAAACAACCAATCCAAAGATATAAACACAAGTTTAGTTCTAACTCATGCTTACTCATTGTCTTACTTAGCTCAGGCTGGTACAATAAAATTGACATAGACAGTGTGACTTAAGCAACAGGAATTACTTTTCTCACAGTTCTGGAGGTCGTAAGTCCTTGATCAAGGTGCCATCATGGTTGGGTTCTGGTGAGGTCCCTTGTCTTGGTTTGCAAACAGCCATCTTCTCACTGGATCCTCACACGGAGGAAAGAGATTACTTCTCTTGTGTCTCTCCTTAAAAGGGCCTGATTCCATTCATAAAGGCTCCAACCTCATGTCTTAATTACCTCCTAAAGGTCAGACTATCACATTGAGGGGTAGGGTTTCAATATATGGACTTGTGGGAAGTCCCCAGCACTCATGCAGTCCATCATCACATGTGAACAATGGGCTTCCTTCTGTTCATTGTCATTCCTACACCTGATCTGTCAGAAGCTCCACCTTGACATGGACTTCAGCAACCCCCAGACAGGGAAGAGAGGGACTTAGTTGAGCCATGAATGCTTCAAATTTCTATTTCGATGTATGTGATCAGTCAATGCTGGCCACATTTGAAACAAGCGACATGGCCACAGCATTGTTCAAGTAGATGGAGAAACGTGATCTTGCCACACTGCCTAGAATATGTACTGCATGTTTGTCAATAGCTCTGGTGACTACCACAGTTACACCTGAAGTTTGCTACTCTCCCTTGCCTTAAGAAAGGATTATCTTCTCAAATACTAAATTTATCCCATTTAAAGTATCTTTTCTCTCTGTCTCCTGCTCCCCCGCCCCAAGAATGAACATGTTAAATAACCTCTTTCTGTATTTGGAAATATCACTTTAAATTCATTCAGCCTAGAAGTGTTTGTTGCTTTTTCTGATGTAGGCCTTATATTAAATGCTGTCATCCAGTTGCTTACTGTCTCATGGGTTGACAGACATGACAGACAAACCCTTGCAGTATAAAAAGATGACTCTTCCTCTGCAGATGGGTTTAATGTGGATTGAGTGTAGTGGAGAGGTGCTCCTAATTCTGCTTGGGGACACTCAAGACAATTTACTGATACGGGAAGAAAGTTCCTTATGCTGTACTTTACATCCCTCCCCTATTGTTGTGTTCTGAAAATTATCATTTTCGAGTGAAAGCTTTCGTGTCCTTGAAATAAATACTATTCTACTTTCCTCCATTTTCTTTTCTATGCGGAGTGAGTGTGGTTCCTTTTATTTTCATGGATTTTCTTTTCCTTCGTGACCCTTTTGAATTCTACCTTGCTCCCAGTCCAGGTGTGGGAAAAGTGATGCAAGCACAAGAAGTCAGGTGCGTTTGGTCAAAGACTGGGCTGGCAAGAAAGCACCCTTGACTACTTCAATGGGAAAGTAAACACAGTTTTCTTGACAGGTGAAGTCAATCATCTCTCACACAGCTTAGAACTGAAGCTACCCGAAGCTAGAAAGGGTCATCTCATGATTCTTCTAGTTTCCGTTCTAGGTCCCTTAGGCAGGCAATCCAGGCAAAGGGTTTCATTTCTTATCTCCATCTCATTGGAATTGTTTTGGGGGAAGTATTTTTTCTTATGCCTTCTATACTGCAAAAGCTGCTTTAAATATTGCTTTGTTTTTCTTTATTTTTGGTAGCAGGGGGGTCATAACATAAAGTTGTACTATTTGCTACCAGAACACCCTTTTCAGTCATTTCTGAGGGCAACCTCCTCCACTGCTCTGCATTTTTATATCTTGCCCCATGCTAAAAAACATTGTAACTTTGGTGGGGGAAGTGCTTCTTCCCCACTCCTCATGTTTCTTCCATGAAAAGAAGTGATGGCTAGTGCAACTTCTGGCCTCATCATGACCCCATAGACATAGATTTAACTGATTGGTAAATTTGGGGAGGAAGAATGAGGCATCTGCTCTGTTCTGTGCTTCTTCCTGTTGGGACCTGCCTTTCCTCCAAGAGTATTTGCTCTGACTCTGTGGGGAAAGTCCAATTCTAAATAAATTATTGAAAGGCTGTCTAGAAGCAGAAAAACTGATATGTACCTATTTTTGAGAACTTGTGACAGTCTAGTTTTGGCAGGAAGTACTTCTGTTCCATTATGTTCTCTATGTGTAAGCCTGCATTAGACATTCACTAGATGATAAATATTAAATTCGGCTGTCAAACAGCCTGCCTTCTTATTTCAAAACTCTCCCACCTGTAGCCCATTAAAAAGGACCTTGCTTAAAATAATTCCATTTATTAGAAGTTAGGTATCAAAATATGCTTCTTGAATATATTATATTTTCTTATGCTCATTTTAATTTTCTTCTTTTCCTAGTCTTAAGGAACAGACAACTATGGGCTCTTAATGCCATTTCTCTTTTTATTTAATCTTTATTGTATTTTTCCCACTACCATTTAGTCCCCTTATACTCCCTAACCCCCAGCACTGACCACACTGTTGTTCATATCCATGAGTCCTTTTTCCTTTTTGCTCAATTCCTCCATCCCCTCACCATTTCTTAGGCTCTTAGGTTACAAAAGTAAGCATAATGGCTTATGTCCGAACAGCCCCAAGAATACTGGTCTCTGTAAGAACTGTGGGTAACCTTAGCATATAGCAGAGACCCAGGAGATTAGTACCATCAGGAATGAAAACAAATGGCTTCAAGAATGCTATAGAAACAGAAGAAACTATCGTTAGGGAGGGTTGTTGCTGGGTAGGTATAGAAAATTGATGTCCAGCTGCTTGTCCCTGTCCCCGAAGAAAGCTCTACAATTAGCCAACTTTCTCCCTGCCTCCCACTTCCCAACCTATTTCCCCTTGGCCTCCTTTTCTTTCTTCCTCCCCACTCCCCACCTTCTATTGATGCAAGGAACAATGAGTTGAGAATAATCATTCTTGGTAGGAGAGTTTTATAAGAGAAAGTTGTGGGATTGCTAATTATTTCATTATTAGGCGTTAGGTTAACTATCTGTGTAAAGGAGAGAAAGTCAAGGAATGAAATTTCAAGAAGCTGTAGCATCTGTATACAGTGCTAGGAAAGCAGTTCCCATTATTGTTAATAGGCATCATGCAGATGAATCTCCGAGTGCTGCACATACTCATCTGCCGAAACCTCACTCTTCCAGCTGTCATTTTGCCCATTCCCATCTGTTTCTTATGCTCTAATAAATGATAGCACTAATTTATTTAGCACCTCTCACCAGAGCCCCCAGGGTTGCTCCAGCCCTACAGAGATTCTCTGCTGATGTGTGATGACCTCAGAGTGGACACATGGCCTGCTGCTTCTGGACTGGCAGTACAGACTCTGAAATAGTACTTTGCCTTCAGGGATGCTCACCATCAATGGTGTGATTTTTCCATTGCCCTTTTCAATTCCCTTTAGCCTCAGGAATGGAAAATTTGGCCCATTTCTCCAGGGCTGTAAATACCCTGAGAATCGCTTGCCTATAGAGGATCTGGAATGTTTGTAGATATTTATATTTATGGTTGCTTTTGAAAATGTTCTGGAGGTGACTGAAAGATAAGAGAAATACAGAATATTTGCGTTCTTGAGGGTAATGCCCATCTCTGAACTAGTTACTGGCCAGCCAGATGCATAGAGCTGTTTGTTCAGTGCATAGAGATGGTGGATCTGAGAGCAGTGAGTGCAGTTGGCTGTCTTGTCCATGACTAATTTCTTATATAGACTTTGAGCCTCTCAGGCTGTATAGTTCTTTTGCATATTGAATGATTGGGATGGGGGCAGAAGGGTCTCTTGTGAAATGGTTAAAAGAAGTTTGGCTTATAGAATTTGGAACACAGTGAGACAGTCAATTCAAGAGGTTAAAAACATTCATGTATTTCTTGTGAACTAATGCTTTGAGTTAAAAAAAAATCAGCGAAGTGCAATTTGTTGATGTTGACAATTTGTGAAAGATAGAAGAAGAGGGGCAAATGCCTGTAACTTTAAAACTGTGTCAGGGAAACCTAGACATAGGATTTTAAACATAGGAATTGGGAACAAAATTCACATAATTTTTTTTTGCATATGGGAGGAATTGGAGAGGTTGAGATTGGTGGGGTTTTACTTCCTATGTACCCACAAGAAAGCTTGCCGCCGCTAACCCTTTCCTCTTTCGGCAGTTTTGAAGTTATTTTTAAAGGTAATACCTTTCTGGTATTACTGTTTTGGAGAAAATTAACAAATGAGGATTTGCTAATAAAGTTCAGAGCAGTGTTACACAAAGTTTGCTTCAGGTGACTCTGGCCAGCAAGATGTTGTTGGAAAAGGAGTCAATGACCAAATACACTTGAGACACACAGCACAAATTTTTCTTTCTCCTGAAGATTTACAAAGTACATGGTGTATTAAAGTCTCTAATAAGTCCTGCAATAAATAAGCTGGCTCCACTTCGCTTACCCAGTGCTTTACATACTTATTTGATTACAATGCTTTTTATTATTTTCTGGATCCCATCTTCGTGTGATTTTTTTTTTTTTTTTTCAGAGAACAGACTTTGGGAGATGCCAATGTACAATGAACTTTTGTGGAAAATAATTATTTTGTGAAGTAAAATATGCATAAATACATGAACCTTGTCTTGTTTGATTTCTGAGGCATTGTTAAAAATACCTATGTGTTCTTTCCTTCTTGTGATTCTTTTAGTCAGTGAGAACATCCGCTAGAAGACATATTCAAGCTTCCTTCTTCCAGGTGCCAGAGACAATAAACTTCTCCCTCTTATCTTATGATTTAAAATCCTGCTCATTTTTTTTATACCAGGGCTAGCAAACATTATATGTAAAAGGCCAGATAGTGAATATTTTCAGTTTTGCAGGCCCAGTGGTCTTTGCAAAAACTACCCAGTTCTGCCACTGTAGTACAGAAGTAGCTATAGACACTGTGCAAATGAATGGGTGTGGTTGTGTTGTAGTACAACTCTCTCTCTCTCTCTCTCTCTCTTTTTTTTTTTTTTTTAACAAAAACAGGCCACAGCAGAATTTGATCAGTGCCTATTTTAGACTCTGCTTGGGGTGACTCTCTTTATGAAGCCTTTCTCCAGGTTCCAGCCAACTGTTTCCTGCATAGTTTGACCCTTTGTTTAGCACTTACTTTATTCTGTCTGGCATGGTATCTATTATCTATCACTATGTTATTCTGAGGGACAGAGGGTCCCAGGGATGACGATGTATTCCATCTCAACTATCTTCTCTGGCTTTCCTTTCCTCCCTCCACTATGACTTCTCTGGCCATCCTTTGGTTCCTCAAACACACTGTGCTACCTGTCTTTGATCATGCTGTTCCCCCTATTTCTCCCTGATTGATTAGCTCCTACTTTGGCATAAGGTCTTAGCCTATTCAATCTTTTACTGACCTCGTGGATTTTATAAAACTCTCCTATTATAAGAATTCAAACCTTTGTGTACTGCACAGACCTTGGTTCAAGTGCAATATCCTATTAACTTTTATAATTAGATGATTAATGACTGCCTCTTTCCCTAGGCTCTAAGCACCACGTGCAGGTGTCAGGCTTATTTTTGCTCACTGCTACATACCTAATTCATACCTCAGTGCCTATAATATAGTAAATGCTCAATAAAAATTTGCTGGAAAAATGTGAATGCATTTACTAATACTCAGATGATTGAATTCATTCATTCATTCACCACTGGCTCAGTGTTTTGTCTAAGAGCTTGCACATATATGTTTCATAAATATTTTAAAGAATAAAAATTAATGACTACTGTTACTTTCAATATATAAAAATGTCATGGACTTGTAGTTTTGACTCCCTCTGGCATCAGTTAGAAATCTGTAGGTTATGCCTCATGCCACATCATAGCACTTTCATCCAAATATTTGATTTCTTTTCAAATTGAACTTGGCTACAACTGCCAAGCACAAACTTTACAATAAATGATAGAGAATGAATCCTTTCTATTTGGGGAACCTTCAATGTCTATGCTGAACAGAACCCAACTGGACCTTAGTATCCAAGAATAAAGCATTACAGTGTCCTTTAGTATTTTTTTAATTAAAAAAAGATAGTAAAAGGTACCTTTTCAATGATGGCCAACCTGAGAAAAACCACCAAGTGGAAAATTCTGAGTTACGTTGCAGTTGTATTATTAATTGTGTGTTAGGGTCTTTTACAGAAGTGGTAACATGCTGAATTTGGGATGAATAGTTGCTTTTCCTTTGAAACTTGGGCTTCTTAGCTGGCAGAAACCTAATGTGACTAAACTACAGTGCGTTTTCTGGGCCTCTAGAGAAGAAAGCCTCCAGCCTGGGGAGGTATGGTGAATGGAGATCAGAGCCCCAATTCTGGGTTCTCATTCCCAGCTCCTCCCCTGATGGGAGCAAGCTTCAAAGAGAAAATGGAAGCTCGGGGGGCACAGACAAGAAAGAGAAATCTCACTCAGGCTGGCATTGCATTCTGTTAGAAAGTTTTGGTTATATGTGGTGGTGCTGGCCAATGATGGTGCCAGCAGAGTGGTGCTGTACATCCTAGGTGGTGCCAATTTTTCTGTGTGGCTAGAGGTTGCACAAAGGGCCAGGTGTGGAAGTCCCTTAGAAGGCAGTGCCTCAGCTGTGCTCATAGGCATATGTAGAGGCTAGATCCCTTCGGAGTGGGTCTCTAAATGTCAGGAGTCCCCCAGCAAGGGGTCTTTGGGCTACATCCAGTCTAATGTGCACCACCTAGGACGCACGGGCATCGCAGAAGTGTGTGAACAGTGTGTTTGCAAAGGTCAGTTCATGCATGTGCATTTCAGACCAGAGTATTTTTGACTTCCCACTGATCCCATCACTGCAACAACTTGTCTCTCAGTTACATGCCAGCTGTAGGTAGCAGGAGGGGATGTATGTGCCCAACATGGCTCTAAATGTCCAGACATTAATTCAGATAGAGGCTAAATGTAAACACTGCAGTCTGGCCTCCTCATTCCTCAGACTGCACATGCCAGACATAGGTCCTATGTAGGCCCATCGTTTTGAGTGTCCTTTATGTGCCAGCAGTATGCTGGGCACTTTAATACATTGTCTTAAATTGTCATAACAACTCCAATGAGTAGGGCTAATTCCTGTTTTACAGCTGAGGACTCTGAGGCTCAGAGGATGTATGATTTGCCCATGGCCATCTAACAGGTAATGGGCACAGCTAAGTTACACAGATATTGGAAAAGATAAGGACTGACTTCTTGAAAGATGGTGTGGGATATTTCTGGTCCCAGTGCCCTTTTAGAATTGCTACTGAAGATGGCACCTGATCCATGTACCTGTCAAGTATGCTCCGGGCCCCATCTCAAAGCAGAAGAGGCATTTATGTCAGTCCATGGGGAAGAATGATGACAGAGTATATTACTCCAGGAATCTGTGATCAGAGCAGAGGACAGAATTCTTGGATAGAATTCTTTGAGCAACATTTGATAGAGCCTTTTTGCCCTATCTAACCTTAGCTGTTGTTGCCATCGGGAAGACATTTTCCTAGCCACACTATTGAGAGCCAATCTTAGTCATTGTTATGCCATTCGTAATTCTCTGAAGTAATGAACTTCATTGCATAGATTTTCAAAACTAGTATATCAGCTTGTGATTATTTCAGAGTCCCTCCCTGCATAGATCATAGGTGTTAATCATTGTTGGGAGTTCAAGTCAGGTTTTCTTCATCATTGTGTATGTTTTTGTCATTGTTCATCTCAGTGAAACTCTGAAGCTTCCTGAAATTCTCTGAATGGTTGATACTGTCCAAATTGTGAGTAATTAAAAGTTTGAAAACAAATCTGAAGTTATAATTTGAGGAAGTGCTACAGAGCCATAAGCACTCTCCAATACAGCATGCATGTTCATTTCCCTCACCTCGTATGTGTTTGGTATTAATTGTGCTTCATCCTACCAGCGGGGACCCAAAAAGAATCTCTTTAGAACCTGTAGTTGAACTGAGCACGGGTGTCTGTTTCTCTGTAATGCTAGAGTGACTAGATGTCTGAAAACCCTACAGAACCTTTCTTGAAAGAGCATGGGGTCTGAGACTCGTAAGAGCTTTGGCTGGTATCATATAATGATGCTGTGTTGGTAAGAGGACCTCTTACATGTGCCATTTGTACATAAAATTGCTTAGCACAAAATCCATCCATCTCTGTGGTATTGGGGTAGGGGCCGAGTTAATGTCAGCGAACCTGATGAAAATCACCCTGCCATGTACTCCCTTATAAGGTGAAATCCCACTGCCATTTCCCTTTTTCTCCCTTGCAACAAGAGGTGTTAATTGGCTACATTGCCTCTAAATAAGTATTTGCTTCCCACTCCCACATGCGGTAGAATCTCTGTTTTTCCATAAACAGTTGCAAATGATAAAATAAATCAATATTTGTTAATGTTATGATGCAGCAGCATCCTCCAGATCTGCAAAGAATGATTTATAGACTACAGCATTTCAAGCCTGACCCGTTCAGGTCTTAGAAAGCACTTAAAAAATAAATTTACCCTGGCCTCTCTCACCCCATTTCAAAAAGGGTGACAAAGATGAAGTAATTTATAAGTCACACTTTTATTAATGCTTTTAACTTTCATACACTTGGCTTTGTTGGCCTTCGAGTGGCATTAGTGCAAGCCCTGGTTGAATGGTAACCTTCGGCACTTTGAGGGGGGTTTGGTACAAATGATCAACTCATAAATAGGTGCTGGGCTCCACATTATCCTGCCATAAATTCACCAGGCCTTTCAAGTACATCAAGTAAGAGCGAGTTGAAGTGGGCGTTTCACTCTGAGTTTACAGACTAATGCAGTACTAATGAGTATCTGGGCAAAGGGTTTCCAGAACGATGTCTAGCACTTTGCAATAGGAGATGTTGCTTGTCACAGGGGAGAGGAGAGCCGTGTAACATAGAAGTCATGGGGAGCAGGCCTGTCTATTTTCAAGGGAACCAAATGGATGTTCCTGAATGGTTGCAACTCCTCCTTTGCAGCCAGAGCAGGGAATGAGGAATTGACTTGGACTTCACAATCTGCCTGTCAAAACCGTAATTTTTAAGACTTACCGTTAGGGTGTCTGTAACATGAAAAGGAGAATGGGTAGAGTTCTTGCAAGATGGTGATAGCCACCTATTTGCTTGAAGTCTTTAAAAAGGAGTCTGTTGTAGTTTGTAGGGTTAGTGATGACAGAGTATTGACCTGTCAGAGCAACTTAGAGAAGCAGCAAACTGCTGCTTTTCTCCTTCCTCGGAATATGGTGAATGAGTCAATGAATTACATTGATTAGAACGAGGGAAAAAGAAAAAAAATCACTGAAATTATTGACCCTGTACTTGAGAATTGCTTTGGACTCGATTCATAACATGAAACTTTCAGGCACGCCTTTAATCACCAGCTCAAGAATTCGCAAGCACCAATAAGCGTGGCTGTATGCAAAGTGCTCAGCTGTGTGGTCACCTGGTTTGGAAGCCCTGGAGTAGCCTTGATTATGCTTTCTTCTTTCTCATCCCCAAACTAAGTCGTGACTAAGTCATGTTCGGTTTTTCCTGCAGTGTCCCTTACTCATGCCTCTAAGCCCAGTCTCACAGCATCTGGGTTGCTCCAGGCCTTCCATGTCTTCTGCCAGGGATCTCAGTCTATCCAAAAACTACTACCTGATTGGATCTCTCTAAATCTTCACATTTATTTTGTCAATTACCTTCTTGGAAACCCTTAGTAATGGTGGACCATCTACAGAATCAAGTCCAGTTTTCTTGGTCTTGATGTCCATGGTTTTCTGGCTTATACAATCTCAATCCAACTCATTTTCCATACTCTCTTTCATTGACCTGCAGTGCCATCTTCACTCAAGTGCTCAGTCCCTTCTCCCTGCTGGGAGAGCCCTGTGCCTGATGGTCCCTACCCATCCCACCTCATTATTCCTCAATACTCAGTTCTCTCTCTCTTTTTTAAACTCCATATGTGAAGCCCCTACTTTTTTTTGAATCCAGGGTCAGCAAACTTTTTCAATACAAGGCCGTAAATATTTTCAGCTTTGTGGGCCATACTACAATCTCTGTTGCTGCTTCAGTACTCTGCCATTGTGCAGTGAAAGCAGCCGCAGATGGTACGCAAATGTGTGGCTGTGTTCTGAGAAAACTTTGTTTACAAAAATAGATGGTAAGTTGGACTCTGCTCATGGATTTAGAGCAAAACCTCCGCCCCTGACTTAGATACATGGTGAAATCCATTTCCAATGGGCTCTCTTGACAAGCTTAAGCCTTTCTTATATACTTCCTTTTGATAGCTTATGCATGGAGATTGTTAGATTTTTAAATGTTTCATGACATTATCATCTCCTTAATTAGATTTTAAATATCTCTTATACAAGTATCAGTCAGACAGTTTCTCTCTATATATACCTATATCTGTATTCGTACCTATACACACATTATCTATAACTATTTCTGTGTGTTAATTTTTGGGATGGTTTTGTTTTGTTTTGTTTTGTTGTTTTGTTTTGTTTTGTTTTGTTGGGTGTAATTGGTCTTGTAGGTCCAGATTTTGGGTTTCTCTCTACTGTCCATCCCATTATCTACCATTTTATTTCTCTATATAAAGATGTATGTTTTGATCCCATAAAATATTAGGGTCATACACTTTAGTTACTTGAAAAGTAGTAGCTTTTCCTTAGGCTACTGACACATATCACCCTTATCACAGTGCATTGGAAGAAATACCACAGTCTTTATGAGGTTTTTTTACAATGGGGATTAGAAGACATGTAAACAGATTAGATTGGGTCCTTAGAGGTCCTTCCAGATAGATTCTACATAACTGACACAATGTGGAATGATCTGGTAAGAGAATTAGGTGAAAGGTTTCCCATGTAGAATGCATGTTTGAAGACCACTTTTAAGGGTTTTCTAGACACCATTACCTGCATGGAGTTTCTGGCATTAAGTTTAGGTTCACACTAATGGGTGGGTTTGATTACAGAAGTCACTGAGCCTGATGAAGCCATTCTGGTGTAGTTAAATCAGAAGGATAATCTGTTCTGCTTGGAAATATGAACTTTGGAAAGGTATATCCTGGTGGTATGTTTCACCACAAAGATAAGGAAGTCAAACTCAATGGGATATTATATAATAATAGATCCTATTATATTAATAGTTAATATTATTCTCATTATTATAATATTTTCTGAATGCTTGCTATAGGCCAGACACTGGGCTGAGTGCTTTGTATCTGCTTGTGGTAACCTATTAGGTATTAGCTGGGATTCTCTCATTATATTAAATGTTCCCTGAAATTGGTGACTATCATCCTACTTTTAAGTATGGTGATTTTTTATTTCCTCACAGATTTTGGAGTAAGCTAAATTGATTGCAACATGATAAACACTAATGTTTTAGTATATGTAGGTTGAGATTTGTACTTTTATTTATTTTTATATTTTTATTTATTTTTTTTTTACATTTTTTATTTTAATTGTTCTTGTACAGTTTTCTGTCTTTTGCTCCCATTCCAGCCCACTGCACCAGCCCTCCCCACCCCCCTCCCATTCCCCGCCCCCGCTAGTTTTTGTCCATGTGACCTTTATACTTGTTGCTCCAAACCCTTCCCCTTTCCCCCTGAAATTCCCTCCCCTGTCCCCTCTGGTGACTATCAACCCCTTCTCAATTTCAATGTCTTTGGTTATATTATGCTTGTTTGTTTGTTCTGTTGATTAGGTTCCTGTTAAAGGTGAGATCATATGGTATTTGTCCATCACTGCCTGGCTTAGTTCACTTAGCATAATGCTCTCCAGCTCCATCCATGCTGTCGTGAAGGGTAGGAGTTCCTTCTTTCTTTCTGCTGCATAGAATTCCATTGTGTAAATGTACCAAAGTTTCCTGATCCATTCATTTACTGATGGGCACCTAGGTTGCTTCCAACACTTGGCTATTATAAATTGTGCTGCTATGAACATAGGGGTGCATAGGTTCTTTTGGATTGGTGTTTCAGGGTTCCTAGGATATAATCCTAGCAGTGGAATTGCTGGGTCAAAAGGTAGATCCATTTTTAGTTTTCTTAGAAAACTCCATACTGCTTTCCATAGTGGTTGTACAAGTCTGCAATCCCACCAACAGTGCACTAGGGTCCCCTTTCCTCCACAACCTCTCCAACACTTGTTGTTTGCTGCTTTGTTTATGATGGCCATTCTGACTGGTGTGAAGTGGTATCTCATTGTGGTTTTAATTTGCATCTCTCTGATAGCTAGTGATATTGAGCATCTTTTCATGTATCTCTGGATCCTCTGTATGTCCTCTTTGGGGAAGTATCTGTTCAAGTCCTTTGCCCATTTTTTAATTGGGCTTCTCGTCTTCTTAGAGTGGAGGTGTGTAAGTTCTTTATATATTTTGGAGATTAAACCCTTGTCTGAGTTATCGTTGGCGAATATATTTTCCCATACAGTTGGTTCTCTTTTTATTTTAATACTGTTTTCTTTAGCCATGCAGAAGCTTTTTATTTTAATGAGATCCCATTTGTTTATTCTTTCCTTTATGTCCCTTGCTTTAGGGGACATATCCGTAAAAATGTTGCTGCGTGAAATGTCTGAAATTTTCCTGCCTATATTCTCCTCTAGGACTTTAATGGTGTCATGGTTTATATTTAAATCTTTTATCCACTTTGAGTTTATTTTTGTGTATGGTGTAGGCTGGTGCTCGAGTTTCATTTTTTTTGCATGTAGCTGTCCAGTTCTCCCAACACCACTTGTTGAAGAGGCTACTTTTACTCCATTTTATGTTGCTGCCTCCTTTGTTGAATATTAATTGACCATAGAGAATTGGGTGTATTTCTGGGCTCTCTGTTCTATTCCACTGGTCCATGTGACTGTTTTTGTGCCAGTACCAGGCTGTTTTGATTACAGTGGCCTTGTAATATAGTCTGGTGTCAGGTATTGTGATCCCTCCTACTTTGCTCTTCTTTCTCAAAATTGCAGCAGCTATTCGAGGCCATTTATGACTCCATATAAATTTTTGAAGTGTTTGTTCTATGTCTGTGAAATATGCCATTGGTAATTTGATAGGTATTGCATTGAATCTGTAAATTGCTTTGGGTAGTATGGACATTTTAATGATGTTAATTCTTCCAATCCATGAACACGGTATATGTTTCCATTTGTTTGTGTCTTCCTTAATTTCTTTCTTCAGTGTTGTGTAGTTTTCTGAGTATAGATCCTTTACTTCCTTGGTTAGGTTTATTCCTAGGTATTTTATTTTTCTTTTTGCTATATCAAATGGGATTTTTTCCTTGACTTCTGCTTCTGCTCTTTCGTTGTTGGTATACAGGAATGCCTTTGATT
>PVKU01007234.1:0-90687 GCA_004027475.1 Anoura caudifer
TTCCTGACAACCATTGTTTTGAACTCAAAATCTGACAGTTGAGCTGCCTCTGTTTCATTTAGCATTCTTTCTGGGGCTTCCTCCTTTCCTTTCATTTGGGGATTATTTCTTTGTCTTCCCATTATTTTTGAGGTTCTTCTTATTAGCCTTAACTTCTTAAATTGATCTGTTCTGGCTCCCTGGGTTTATGGTGTGAACTGTGGTAGAATACCTGTGAGATTCAGTGGAGCTGTCTGCTTCAGGTATCCTGGTGTTCACAGTTTCCGCTGTCTTATCTGTTGAAATGCCCCCTCCTTGGGATCGTCTCTGTTTTTTTGACAGTTCCAGGGCTGATTTTTTGTTGTTGTTTTGTTCTGTTTTGTTTTTGTCTTACTCGTGGGTATTTAAAAAGAGAAAAGAGGAAAAAATGGAAGGAGAAGAAAGAAGAGAAGAAAGAAAAAGAAAAAAAGAGGAAAGAAGAGAAAAAAGAAAAAAGAAAAAAGAAAAAAGAGGAAGCAAGAAGAGATAAAACTGGAAAGAAAGGAAGAAGGAATAAGGCAAGAAAGAAGATACGCAAAGCAAAGGGCATTGAGGGGTAAAAAAAAAAAGATAAAAATAATAGAAAAAATTAAAATTTAAAAAGAGAAAGAAAAAAAAGAAAAAAGCAACAAGAAAAAAATAAAATTAAAAAAAACCCCAACAACTCTTGCTGTTTTCAATCTTGCTGAGCTGGTGTTTCTGGTCTTGTTGGCTGCAATTGTCTAGGGGTGACAGTATCGCTTTTGTCCCTGTTCAGCGCTCATCTATCTTTGCGCTACTGTCCTCAGGGCTAGCCCTGGGCCTCTCTGCCCAGGGCCTCAGGTATAAGTTCTGAGGATGTGTGCGCCTATCCCAGTTGCACGCAGGTGCCTATGATCTCGCAGCCACCTGTGGTCATGTATGGGTGCCAATCCTTGCACAATCGTCCGTAATGGATGGCGGGCTCAGGCGTGTGGCTGCCTCTCCGGCACCAGGCACCAGAGGCTAGCGAGTTCAGGCGAGCAGCGGATCAGCCGCCCCCCGGGCGTGCGCCCGCCACAACGGCGCCGGGGCGGGAGGGCTCAGGCGAGCGGCCTAACAGCCATCCTGTGGGCGCGCGCCTGTTCCAATGGCGCCAGGCGTTGGAGGTCCAGCGGGCCCAGGCACCTGGCTGTCTCAGTGGCGCCAGGAGCAAATGACCCGTGGGCACCGGCCTCCCGCAAGCCAGCGCCTACAGCTGCCGCTCGGGTGCCGGGAGCCAAAGGCCCCGGGAGCTCAGGTGTGTGGCTGTCCCAGTGGCGCTGGCCACCAACAACCAGGTGAGCTCCGGGAAGCGGTCCTTCCCTGGGATATGCGTGGGTGTTCACACCCCCAGCTTGTCTGCCACTGAGCCCCCAACTCCTCTCTGTGAGATTTCAAGCAACTGGGTTTATCCCAGTGCTGCTAAAACTTTGTTTGGCTGGGGAGGGAGCAGTTGACTCGGCTCCCTCCCTAATCTTGCGGGGAGCCCGGCGAGAGCCCGCCCGGGCCTCAGTCCCGGCCCTGGTGTCCGCGCTGCCCCTTGGGATCTTATTGTTCTGAAGTCCTCTCCTTACCGTCTGGTTTTTCAGTGTCCACTGCACTCTTTGATCTCCTGACTTCAAATATGCTGTATTTCTGGTGGCTGTTTGCTCCGTTCCGATGTAAATCAGCCAGAATATTCTCCTGTGTGTAGGGGGGAGCGAAATATGCTCCTTCCTACTGCGCCGCCATCTTAGATCTCAAGCTCTCTACTTTTAAAACATTAAAAAAAAAAAAAATCTAGCTCAAAATCCCATGGGCAAAATGACCTTTAGCTGCATTTTCCTGCTGGTTTCTCCGCAGCTGATGGAGTCCAAGGCTTCCCTCAGTAACAGACTGTCTCCTCCACCACCCGTGTCACCGTCCATCCATGAAAAGCAGGTACCTCTCCTCTTGCGCCTTTTTCATCCCCTTCTCTGTCTTCAGCCACCTGTCCAGAGAGATGAGGAATGAAGGACAGGTGATTCTAACCCCCGGGACATTGGTCACTGCTCACTTACTTCCTCCAAGAGTGTTTTTAACAAGAAAGGGCCAGTCAGCTGTCAGAAGATGTTCCCTGCAGGGGTGTTGGATGGGTCCCAAACATGTCCGTTCTTTGAAGAGTTCTCCCGAAATATCAGGGGTCTGTTTCCTCGTGGTCACAGCCACGTGCCTCATCTCGACACATACTCCTGCAGCTCTGAGTAAGGACATACCACGCGACGAGTATTTTGTTAATGAATCTACGCATGATTTGCGGTGGATTTAGTTATTGTTTTGTTCCTGTGTGTACATGAGATAGAGAAGCTGCAAGGTGTGGTGGAAAGAACAGCGAATCGGGAGACAGGAAACCTCAACATCAGTTTTGGGTCTAATTCCACAAAGTGCCTGACCTTGGGGAAATTTTTAAAAATCCTTTCTGGGTTTTATTTTTTTCTTATTTGAGATGATTTAAACTTGATCTTTATATATTTGATGTTGACATTACAGGGCACTAGACTTTAATCGCTGACCTTCTTTGAGGGCCGGTAATAAAGGACCTAAATTTTTATGAGCCATTATAAACTTATACCTGTGGAATTCTCCCTTTTATTTAGAAGAAAACTTGCAGCTTTTTAAAGATAAACAAAGAAAATGCCACTTCACCTCCTTTATTTTTTAAAGATATGTTTAAATTTATTCCGACGATGTGGAAACACAGACATCTTTCTTTTCTACATTAATGGTCAGTATCTTTTTATATTAGTTTCAGGTGTACAGTGTAGTGGTTAAACAATACTTTACCTGCTTTCTAAGCCAATTAGATCAGATGACTGAATGAGGATAATTTGGAAAGACTGGAGAAGAAATGACAGGTATTTAGGAATTACCTCAGAGGAAAGGATTCAAAGTAGGTTACGCCCACTCTTTGGACAATGGAGAGGATAAGGACAGGGGTTAGTGTCTACCTCCCTGAGGAAACTTTGCAATTTTCCCAGCCCCACCCGGCAGAAGCAGAAAAGACTGGGAGAATCTGGCATTCTAGACACGTTCTGAAAGATGAGCTAATATGACCAGGGACTCTATTTTATCCATCTTAGAATCCCTAGTCCCCTGACGCACCGTGAGCAGATAATGTTGTGTTGTTGCTAAAGGTTGCTTAAAATAGAATAAATAAAAGGGTAATATCTAAGAGTATTCTTATGCCAGGATATGCTATTTAATCTTGGCACTGCATTCAAAAGAAATAGCTGTCAAAAACCAAATAGACTGCCAAAGATTTTCTTCGCTGGAATGTGAGTCTTTATAACAGGAGAAGCCTGTTTGCATTTCTCTATGCTGAGTGCCTAGCACAGTGTCCCGCACATAGTGGGTGCTTTCCAAAGACTTCTCACTCTGCCTAACATGAAGTGGCTGAGTGGGTGATGGATGGAAGGTATATGCTGAGCCTGAATTAGGCCTGGGAAAGAGAAGATTCAGGATTCACAATAACTTTCTTCAAGTATTGAAGGTCCTGTCAGGTAAAATAAAGATTAGGCATCTTTTCAATGACCCTGAGGAATCTAAGCAGAACAAAAGGAGGAAGTCAGCAAAATATCAGTCAGCAACTACATTTAATTATCATTGCTCTGGGTACTCTGTTGATGGATGACCACTGTTTGAAGGCAGAATTCATAAGTGGGTACATGTTTATTCATAAAACTTATTTTTCTTGACTTTATTTCAGCAAAATAAGTCTTGGGCTTTAATAATGAAATTCATCATGTTATCTGTATTTGTTCTATTAACAAAAATAGTCTGCAAGACTGAAATGTAAGTAGAGCTCTCTTGGAAGTGTATACATTAGAAGATGTTTCCCTACGATGTGAAGCTGTCTGGTTTTTCCGAGTGCAGAACTGGCCTGCGTTGTAGTGAGCAGGCGCTGCGTCAGCCTGGACCCCAGACAGGGTGTATCCTTCTGGAGTCAGGGGGCTGTAGCCACCTCCCCACCCCTCCTCTTTGCCTCCCGAAGAGGTAAGCAGCTCTCCTGGAAGGCTGTTTGGTGGCTCTGCCTTATGTTCTAAAAGGGCAGAGGGGAGCAGAGGGGAGCAGGGAGGAGAAGTCGGGTGCAGCCAAACAGGAGAGGAAGAGAGCTGACCTTCAGCGGGTGCTCACTTTCTGTGTCCGCTAGCACGTAGCTGCATTTCAGACCTTATCTCATTTCATGTCAACAACCCGTGTTTTTAAAAAATGGGTGAACGAAGCAAAACACCTGACATTTATTGAGGCCCCACCCTGAGCAGGCCCTGTTCAATTGCTTTCACTTTTAGTTTCTCAAGGAGCCCGTGCAGCAAAGCTTGGAACTACGGGTCTTTGTTTTACAAGTAAGGAAATGAACACTCTGTGAGAGTAAGGCCTGGGGTCAGTAAGTGGCAGAGCTGATTGGAGGCTTCTTGCCTTTATTATCTCCAGCTTCCTTCTACCATAGGAGGGGGAGGGTGCAGTCAAAGAATGCAGATGATTCCGTTAGCTCCTTGCAGACTCCTGGGACAATGCAAACGCATCTTCGGCAAGTTGACCGTTTCCTCTTTTCCTGTAACAAGTACCAGTGGGTCATCCTTTATAAAAATTGTTTATTGATTTTTCTTATGGTGAAGTGGTACTTACTGCGAAGCCCGTGTGAAATAATTTGCAGAGCACATGAAAGCATGCGAAAGGACGTAATGATGATGTGAATCCCATCACCCCAGTAACTGCTGTGTTCACCTCATGAACATTCATCCTTCCAGGCTTCCATTTTCCTATGTAAATGAATGCACACAATTACAGCTGAGACTCTTTAATTAACCTGCTCATTCCACTTAACACTTGCTCATAATGATTTCCTGTATCATTACTTCTCCCTAAATCATCAGTTTAGTAGCAACTTGATATTCCATCTTACTGACCTCCTGAGATTTATCTCACTGGTCTTGCTTTTTCCAAAATTTCTTTTCCCTTTGTTCTTTGGCTGTCTCTTACAATGCTGCATGGATTTATGCATTCATATACCAAATTTCTTATAGTTCTGAACTTTAAAAGCAGAAGACAGATCATCTGACCTATCCTTAATGATTTCCTTAGAAATAGGATTTTGGGGTCAAAATACATTTTGAGAGAAGTTCATGTACATTTCTGTACTACCTTCCAAAAAGATGCACCTTGCTTCCTCATCAACAGTCTGGACAAGTGGCCACCCTACCTTCCTCTGTGGCTGTGGTTGTTGCGTTTAAAAACAAGCCAAAAATAATTACCATCTTAAAGCTGTGTTGTCACCAAGTAGTGTGGGGATTAGGAGAAACACTGACTTTTCCCATCACTTCACCTGATCTCCGTGAACTTGGAGAACAATGTCACCTCTCCTACATTTATTCTACAGTTAAAATTGCCTGTCAAGACTCATCTTTTGAGTGAGGTGTCATCTCTACCCTCAAGCTGTGACAGCATGCCATCCAGCTAAAACCTTTTCTTTTTTCCCTCAACATGGGCTTCCTGGAATCCAGGCTCATTGGGAGAGTGCAATAAACGTTTGATCAGTTTGAAAGAAGAGGTCAAATAATCCCTAAATATAGGAACTATGCCAGCAAAATTTTGGAACCAGCTTTAGTGTATCTATTTTTAAAAGCCAGTTTCTGTACCTAGCACTTTGATGTTATTTTCCAAATTCCTTTTGCCATTTTCAAAATCACTGTGGAGCAAAGTATCTGGCTGAGCTCCAGGATGCTCCTGGGAGTGCCTGCCTGGTGATCTCTACAGAAGGGGGGAAGGAAGGTGCTCTTAGAATTTGGGGGCTGGAAGGGAACCCGAATGTCAGCTGGCCCATCTCTCTGCCAACTTCCCACCTGAGAACAATGTCTGTGCCGTCTGTTCCCTCTGACAAACACATCAGCAATAATAGTTGCGTTTATGCCATATAGTTGCAAGCACCCTGTTTGCATCATCTCATGTGTTTTCACAAGAGAAATTGGCAGAGGGAGGCCGGGTATCACTCTCATCTTGCAAACGAGGAAAAGGAGACACAGAGAGATGCCTTCTCCTGACTACATCCAACAGCTGCTAAGTGGCGGGGCCCAGAGGCAAACTCAAGGAGCTCCACCGGAAAGCCCACACCTCCAGTCACTTCGCTCTTCGCCCTCATGGGGGAAAGTAGCTTCGCTTCGATCCAGGCAGTCGAGTTTGATCCCAGCTGATGATCTATCGATTGCCTTTGTTCAGTCTCCACCCTGTGTGTGATCTAGAGGGAACTGACCGAGGCTGAGGAGCAGGGGACACAGGGTGGATTTTCACTTCATTGCAGGTGTGACTCCCCCACTCACCACGCCACTTTGGGCAAATTTCTCAACCTCTCCGAAGGCTCATTTCCCCCCATCTGCATAGTGGGGACCACAGTAATCCCAGCACTACTTAGCTGTGAATTTGCAATGCGAACTTAGAAAAATGACTAACAGATAGATGGCCAGCAAGTTTTAGTCTTTCTTTTTTCTTTTTTGTCAGAACAGACAAAGCCTCAAATATCCCAGAGCTCAACTCCATCTGTTTGCTAAACATTCTTAACTCCATCACTTTTAATTAAAAAACAATAACAATAGTAACAACAAATGCCGAACCTTGCACCCGTTTGCATAAATCGTTCTGGCCCATGACCGCAGACAGTTCTCTCTGCAGTTCTGTGCGAGGGGCAGTGGCGTTCTTGTCTTCTCCGCTCTACGGAGGAGAGACTGGAAGCTCGGGAAGATCAGGCGGCCTGTCCAAGGACATAGCCACTCAACATGATTGAATCCGTGTCTTGAACACAGGAGATCTGACCCCAGTGGAAGAACTCTTTCCACCATAGCTCTCTCCCACTTCTCACATCCCCCGATTTCCACACTTTCTCTTACTACTCTGGCTTCTGTCTTCTGGGTCGCCGTTGTGGTCCATAACGTCTCGGAGGTGGCTAGCACTGAGCACTGCGTTTCAGATGTGACTTGCTCAGCAGCACACATCTTAGCCTGTTCAATTTGTGGTGCCTGGAAGGATGGGTTTTAGTCTAAGCTCTATCCCTGATGTGGTGTGTGGTGTTGGTGACACTATTATTTCTCTAGTCATTGGATTTCTTTGTTTGAAAGAGAGAGGACTGCACAATACCTTCTACATTATTGGCTTTCAATACTTCTTTCTTTCTTTCTTTCTTTCTTTCTTTCTTTCTTTCTTTCTTTCTTTCTTTCTTTCATGTATAGATAGATAGTTTGTTAATTCCTTATAATTCTAAACTTGAAAATGGGACATTCAATAATTAATAAATCTTGATCTATACAATTACTTAATTGCTTTAGAAACCGTCTAAATTAAGCTAATCCTGTTTGGGAATGAAATCTTCCTTCTCGGCTTCATGTTTCCATGCAGAAAGTGCTCTGTTACAGCGGCATCCTGGTCTCTGTCTCTATCTCCAGCCACAGGGGAAAAAGAGCAACGTAATCGATTGGTGGGCTGCCCAGTCCATCTTGGCTCTATTCCGGTCATATTTCTGCCTGTAAAGAGGAAGCATCTGGTCCACTCTCTTTATTATGCACTGATTTGAACAGGGCAGGCTTCATACGTCAAAGGAGAGGAACAGTGATTTGGGAGGAAGTCTGATTCACAGAATATTAGTGAGCGCACTGGCCATACACAGAAACCATGGCAATAAATATAACTTTTATCTGTAATGAAGCTGACATTTTTCTCTCTCTCTGCAATCCTGAGTCCATATCTCGTTTGCTCCTTAATAGAACTGGGCGGGGAAAAATTCTTCCATTCTAGTGGCAGATATTCTTAAACCACGGATAAGAAATGATATTTGAGGGCAAAATTAAAGGTGTTGAGACAGAGGATTTGTTGGCCAGGGAGATGACTTTGACCCAAAGCTCTGGATCTTGGTCTCCATGTGAGATTTTTCACTAGTTTGCATTGACTTAGGTACCATGGGGCTGGTTTGGGTTTCAGAGTTGTACGGTTGACCTGCAGGCTTTTCCTACTAATGAGTGTTTATTATTGTACAATTAAGCACAGGCTTCAGAATGTGCTAGCCCTTTTGATCTTCATTTTGGGCCGCTGTAACTTGACATTGAACCGTGCCAGTAGGACTTGTACTTGTATTTCAGGAGAGGTTGAAGCAGATATTAGAACCCCTTGATCTTGATAAATGGCACATCATTTATGACCAGTTTGAAATGCAAGGGCAGGCATGTCGTCTTCACGTACTGCAGAGCCTTCATGTATAAAACTCTCACTTTAAAACTTGTTGCCAGGCCTGGGTGGGCAGCCCTACCTCAAATTCTGCTTGCTACCCTAAGGAACAAAGGAGGAACCCAGAGGTCTGGATCTCTTACAAGCACCAGCTTCTCTATGAGTTCCTGAGAGCTCCTCGGTACTATGTGACCTCAAATTGGGAAGAGGTTTGTTTGTTTTGAGGTTCTGCGTGTGGCTTTAGTTTCCCACGACTGAAAGCGTCACTTTGCCCACTTTGTATTAGTAAATAGATAAAACAAAACAAACAAACAAAAAAACAACAAGATCCTTATTGTAAAGAAGAATAAGCTGTTTTCCTAGAGGGAATTATTAAAAACCCAGAGGTTAAGAGGGCTATTCAAAAGACTGTGTATGCCTGGAATATTTAGCATTCAGGAATCATTTTATTCAGGAAATCAAGGAGGAAAAAGGGTGTCTTGACTTGTGCGTGTACTCTCACTATGTTACCAAGAATAATGGAACAATGAAAATCAAACACAGGAAGACAGTGTTAAAGCAGGAAAAGATCTCCTTAGGAAAAATGTTGACATGTAAGTGACTAATGGGAGATCAATAGAATACATGCAGAAGTCCTTGTGGATCGATGGTGACATGGATGTTATAGGTGGACTTCAGCTCTTTTCCAAGCCATTAGAAAACAGGCTTAGTATATTTTCTGGATTTAGAATTCTAAAGCCACCATCCGGAGACAACTTTAAGTATTAGATTGATGACTTGATACTACAGATAATCTTCCTTTTGATTAACTCAACGCCAGCTGATGAGTAACAACATTAAGTATATCTTCAGCATGCTTTTTGCCATGCAATGTTAACAATCACCAGCGTGACATCATATTCAGAGTTCCAGAGATTAGGGTGGGAATTTCTTGGGGACTCTCTTTGGATTCTACTCACCACAGCACATATTAAAGGGAATCTAGGCAGATTACATCCAGCCTGGGCTTGGTATAGTGTGAGGGAAGACTATCACCAGGGTATGAAAAGGGGCGTGATAATGGACAGGATTTGTTGGAATACTAGAGGCTTTTGGCAGGCCCTAAAATTAACTTTGTATCTCTCATTGTGGGAAACCATATGAGATAACATTGAGAGGATGGTGTTGGAGGGATACGTATTTTGGTCAGAAAGCAGAGAAAAAAAAATTCAAAGGAAAGAAGGGACGAATTCAATTCCAGCAAATAGTAGAACTTTTCCATTTGTTAGGGAGGGAATGGGGCCAAGCTATGAAGCAGTTTAATATAGCATTTCTGTGAGATTTAGCACAACAGAGAGAAAAGAAACATCAAAGGCATAGTTCATAACTGCAGAAGAGGATGTAGCAGAAAGAATTGCTTAGTCAAGAGCAGAGTAATTTAAAGTGGGCAAAGAGTGTCTTGAGGGGCTTATTGCAGAGGTAGTGGCCCTTACTAGGTCCCTAAAACAAACGTATCTGAAGCATCAACAGCAGTCTTGTTCTGGAATACGCCAAGGGTGATTATTTAACTGACACAAATATTTGGTCAGGAGAAATCTAGGGGGCAAGACACAACAACCACCATCTCAGAAATGAAAGCGCATGCTCCCAAAGACAATGTAGATTTTATAGGCTGTGATGCCGATGTTGTCTGGGGTGCAAAGAATGTTGAGTTCAATGTGGTGAAGGGAAGTAAGAAGGTTTGAGTCACAGGGGCTTCCACTGGTGGGTATTTCTATACGTTAAGTGGAAGACAGGAGTTTCATAAATGCAGCCCTTGAAACAAAAATATAATATGGCTGGGTGGGGCTTTTTCTCCCCCTGGACATGGAAAATATGCCATTAACCTTAATGGAAATTTACTCCTAAATGGCTTTTACTTAAGGTCATAGGTCCTGGGTGGCTTAAGTGGGCTGAACAGCATGCTTATGAACCAGACACTCATGCTTCTCAGAGTCTTGCTTCGTCTGCGTCAGTTATTGGAATAAAATTTCACCTGGATTAAATCATTGAGGGGCTGGAGCTTATTTACACTTTTAATCTTTCTGGGTGTATTGTAGGTGTCAAAATAATATGTTTATCCTTATTAATTCTTTAGATTCTTTAGAAAGAGGCATTCATGAGCGATTTTGGATTAGACTGCTACAAGTTTTGAGATCCTAACAGAAATACACGCATTACAGTAAGAGAGCCCAGCTTGTCGATGCCAAGGGAACCTCTACTGCCCCCAGGCATCAGGAATCCTTCTAGGTGAGACTGTGAAGAACATGAAACAGGGAAGTATTTTAACTTAGTTGGGTTTTACTTTAAAAATTTCAACTTTGAACTTTATCTTAAAATGCCCAATACTTTGTTTTAGAGGTTCATTTTTTTTTGGACTTGAACACACCAGGGCACTTGATCTTTGAACATTTGTTTCTTCCTGGGACTTTGACAATGGGAGGAGTCTCTATATTTGCAAACTTGTAGAGCTGGAGAATCATTTAGGTTGCCATTCAATCTCATTTCAGAATCTTCGATGAGTTCTCTTAGATAATGTAACAACATAATCTGATAGAATAGGGGATATATTTTTCAATTTTAGGTACAGCATAGTCTTGAAGTTAATTCAACTAATATATATTTGTCATACTGGAAGCAAAATATATAGCTAATCAATAGGAAACCCTCAGGTATATTGGTTATTATTGAAGGAGCAGCTTCATGAAGAAGGAAGCAAGAATTACTGGATAGATTGCTGATCTTTTCACAATGGGTTGACTATGCCCTGGGTTGATGATTAAGCTCCATGAATTAAGATTATTAAAAGTCTTGAAATGTTAGAAGGGGATGTCTTTTCTTCTGGTTTCTTGTTTTCTGTGAAAGGCTCTCCATTAGAATATTATTCCTGGCCTCTTTCCCCACCTCTTGTGACCCCCCTTCTACACCCCAGCCAGAAGAGGGCTGGCCTATTTGATTGATGACTTTGGGAAAAGGCACTTGGCATGGATGGCTTATCTTACTCTGGCTTTCTGTTTGGGATCTGCCCACTTTTAAGGGGAAGCATTCCGACACCTTTCTACCAAGTAGTCATCTTGATGGAGCAGCTTCCACCCCTGTAATAAAAGTCTGCTGTTTTAGGAGCTGCATTCTTTTTCAGAGGACTGTTACTAAGTCTATCTGATGACTCATCTTCTAGTGCAGTTTGAATCATGGTGCAGGGGTTAGCTTCGGGTCTCACCTGCTTCTAAGTTGGTTTCAATGCATTGACTGAAGCCAAGTGAGTATAAAAATATTAAAGGAGGAAGGGTCTAGGGGCTAAATCTAGCTCCCCCATCAACATGCTGTGCGACGATGGGACGATCATGTCTGTACCCTAGGCCTGAGTTGTCTCAGATGTACAAGGACCAGGTAGGACAAGCTGTTCTCTCAGGTTTCTTCTGGCTTTGCTATACTATCATGTGAAGGGGAGAACACTGAGGGGTGGGAGTTCGTATTTGTAGGCTGAGTTGCATCTTGATGGCTGCCTTTGAACAGCACAGTCATAGATGTGATCCACTTATTATTGATGGATTTGGGGAACTGGCTTCCCAAACAGAGGTGCCATATATGGGGCCAACTAACCGCTGCCATCAGGGTCAGCCTAGCTGAATAGAGCCTTTCTGGCTTCCCCTGCCCTTTCCTCTTTAGATGATTCTGATAATGCAGACATTTTTTTTTTTTCCAGAGCAAGAATGAAAACACTGCCAAAACCTCCAAGTGAGTTTTGTTTGCATTTGGGTGGATTTAAAAAGCATGTCAACAAGTTTAAATTGTCTCTTTCCCTTAAGAACTATTTTAGAGCTGATACTCCTGCCTCCAGCCCTCGTGATGTTCTGTTTTTCTCTCTGGTTTTCTCTTTCAGCGATGCTCTCTCTCTCAGAGTCATTATTGTCTCTCATTTTAATTCCATTCATATTTTTCATCTCCATAGCACCTGGGTACCTTGGCAATTCATTTATAACTTTAGCATAAAGCAGGGCCAGGGAAATAGATGAAAATTCAGTGCTAAATAAATCTTGGGCCTCTGTATGTAATTTTGAAATATTTTGCAAATTTGGAAGGTGTGAAATAAAAACAAGGATTTTTTTTTTCCATGTAAGTTTCCTATGGAATGTACTTCCTCATGCTCACCTAGATGTGGTGATGTGAGAAGGAAGAGAAATGGAACTCCTTGAGACAGCACGATACTCTTTGCCTCGTGTCTGGAGTCTGAGTGTGAGTGGCCGGCAGAACACTGGGGATTCATCTTCTGCATTTGGCCAGTGGTTGTCAAATTTTCGGGTTCATCATAATCATCCCATGAAGGACTTGACAGAACACTGACTTCTGGCCCCATTTGCATGGTTTCTGATCTTGCAGGTCTAGGGTGAAGTCTAAGTATTTGCATTTTCCAGCAAGTTCCCAAGTTGAGGTTGACACTGTTGGCCCAGGGACCTCATTTTAAGAACCATTGTTCTAGGGGTTCTCCTATCAAACAGCACTGAGTCAGGACTGGGTGTAAGAAGGCAGATGAGACAATAGAGGAATGGACAAAGGGTTGAAAGTGGCATTTCCAGGGCTTCCTGCCTTTTCTCTCTGGATCTAGGGTACAGGGCAAGAGGAAGCACGGTAAGTGTCTCTCCCTTCCACATTAGCAGAGTGAACCGTCTTTTCTGAACCCCAATTTAGGGTGTGTTTCCTGACAAGTACAAGCTTCCTTGCGGGGGGTGGGGGGGAGCATTTTGCTCCCCTGGAACTTCTGCTGAGGTTAGCATAAAGTACAGCTCACAGGCCACACAGACCCTTGTTTGTATTATGGGCCCACTAGCTGTGTGACCTTGGATATGATTCCTGATTTTCCTGAGCTTGAAATAAGGAGCAAAGAGAGGTAGAATAACGGCCATCTTAACAGTTCTATAATATCAGTAGGGAGTTTCTTTTTAGGGTGATGAAAATGTTTGGAACTAGGAAGAGATGATGGTTACACAACGTTGTGAATATACTGTTACTGAATTACCCACTTTTGAAAGGTATAGCTATTGCTAGGAGTGCCCACGTCCTGGAAAATAACCTGGTAACCATGTTTTCCTTTCCTGCTTTCTCCCAGTCTTGTTTGGCCCCATCCTAAGCAGTCATTCGGTGCTCCTAGACTCTGACAGTAAATAGACTCCTCCCACCATCAGTAATAACCTTTTTATCCATTCTTGGTTGCTTATGCTAGGGCCTGTGATAGAACATACACTTAAAAACGTAATGATAATCAAAATGCACCCCAAGGCAGCATACAACTTTCCACCCCTCGCGTTACATAGGGATTTAGTGCAGAGGGAGAGAAAGAAAAGGGCCCGGTGACTCCTGAGCAGATATCATGTACCGGATGCTTGTGCAGATGTCATTTCATTTAATTCTCCAACAACCCTGAGTGACAGGTAATCTTTTCCCCCTTTGGGGGTGAGTGCCAGCCGGGTTCAGAGAGATTAAAAAATTCACTGAGGGTTATAGAGCCCATAAATTTTGAAATGCCGTTGAAGACTCACACCTCCCAGAATGTAAAGCCCATATGCTTTGCATTGTAATATATTATCAGGAGGCAGGCTGGTAAGATTTTGGGAGAGAGAGTGCGTGTTGAGAGACTTAACAAGGGCGTAGGTTCTGAAGAGGTGGGCATGGTCTCAGAGGTAATTCCAAGCAGCAGGAGGCGAGCATGGAGGTAGCAGGAGAGAGTGAGGGGAGCGTGTGTGGTGGAAAGCAAGGCAATTCTTAGAGTGGAGACCTTTCCCCAGGGGCATAAGGAAGAAAATAGTTCGAAACCGAAGCATGGAGGACCTTGAACGGCTGACGAGGTAAACCGGCTCTAGCGTGACAGAACCCTATGGCAGTTTTTCCTGGGCTCCTGTGTTGCCTAAAGTAACAAATTCTGATGTCTTCACCTCACTTAGCAGACCAGCCATAATCGAGCTCCGGCCCCACTCCGCTGTCTGTCTGTGCCTCACTGTCCACCTTACTCCCTGCTCCCCAGGGTGGACTAGCTTCCTTCCTCTTCTGGGCGTGTGCCGGGATCTTTGCACATGCTGTTCCCTCTCTTTGGAAGCTTCTCCTCCACTTTCCTTTTCCCTCCCTCCTCCCTCCTCAATAAGCACTCTTGCTGTCTTTTTTGTTTGTTTGTTTGTTTTTTGCTTATCTACAACCTGTGTAGTCCCATCAGATCCCTGCCAAAATGTCCCTTCTTCAGGAGCCTTTCCTGGACCTCCCAGTCTGGACCGCTTCCAAGGACCCCTGGCGATGCCACACTTGTTATCCTGTGTCCATGTCTGTTCGCCTCTCCAGACTGCAAGGCCCCAGAGGCTGCAACTGCACCTTCCTTGTTCACCACTGTACCCCAAGTTCTAACACAGTGCTCAGGACAAAGTAGATGAGGAATAGTTATTTCCTTTAAAATTTAGTGAACACGCGAATGGAGGAAGGTGTCGGTCGAAGACATATTCCTCACTCCTTACAGTTCCTTCCCTAGGAAGGAATTTTTTTTTTTTATTATAGTGATACTCAAGCCATGTCTTTCCCCTTGTGTCCCTCCTCCATGGGAGGAAGGGCAGCTGGCGGAATATGGGCCAAGGCGGGGCATGCATGTACAGCTCGGCCGCCTGCCCGCAGCACGCAGGGATCACTGCTCTGGCCCTCTCCTGCCCTGCACTTCAAAAGGACGTGCCCCTGCAGGGGAGACTGGGGGCTGGTGCCCGAAATGAGGAGGCCCTTTCCTGCCATCCACCTTAGCCCCTTCCTCAATTTAATTTTTATCAGTGATAAAGCAGCTTTAAACCTTTATCTGCTGTACTTCTTGTCTAATGTTTTGACTGATTCATCTCATGAGTGGAGAGAAGAGTTTATTTATTAGACCCCTGCAACCCCAACAGGAGGCACGTGATTTTTATTTCTTCCGGGGAGCATGGACTTTTTGAAGTTAGAAGCAGTGCTATGGTTAATGTGGAACCTTTGAAAAATATTGTACAGGAGACTGGTATGATTGGATGCAGCAACCTGGCAAAGATTTGTTGAGTTTCCATTCAGAACAAAGGGCTGCACTTGACACTGTGGTGGGTACAGAGATGAATAAGGGCTCTTCCAGGCCTGCTGAGAGCTCACAGTCTATCAGTGAAGACAGACACGCACATAAATAACTCTAATTCGAAAGCAGACTGTGATAGAGCTATTGTAGGTGAATAAACAACATACTATGGAGTTTGGGGGAGGGAGAACCTAACTTAGAAGAAGGGTATTGGGAGGCTTGTGGGAGAAAGAGGAATTTGAGCTGGGCCAAATAAGAAACGTGTCAGAATGTGTCTGACCTGGGTGGCGTTCACCTGGGGGCAGGGGCTGGTATCAGAGGGGCCTTTGCATCCTAATCCTGCACAGAACAAGGAAAGACTATGGACTGAGGTCATAAGGCCTTATATCCAGATTAAAGGTGCTAGAGTGAGAAATAGTCCCTAAAGGATTTCTTATCTATTAAAATATCATCAGGTTGCATGCGGCAAGTTGGTGGGCAAACTGCAGTGACCTGGGTTGAAGAGTGTGAAGCTCCCTGAGGCTGTAACTGTCTTACTCTCCCATCCTTCCACATAGACCAGGGTAGAGTATTTTATTGGTGGCCCCAGACATCTGCCCAATGCCCAGACTTTTCTCTGAATAGTTGATCTGAGTAGGGGACAGTTTCTCTGACAAGTAATTGTTTCCTTTTCTTTCTTTTTTTGTGGGTATGTGTTCAATTTTACTGAGGTTGGGAAGAGGTGTTTCTCTGGGTCGCCATCACCCATACCTCCTCTCACAGGTGCCAAGGTATCAGAGACAGACCAAGTGTGGGACCTCTAAACAATCTGAATCCCCTTCACCTGGCAAGGCTCAGCCCTGCAGCACGCACCTTGTCCTGAACCACTCGCTTATCTTAACCCATCCTGGTGGAAGTGGGTTGTGTTTTACCGGCCTAACATCGAGTTCTTTCCTCCTAACAGCACCCTGAATTTTGCGGGGGTGCCTTTCTTCTTGCTGGCCACATTGATTAATTCAGGAATGGACACAGAGCCCTAACTATTTCATTCAGAAACAAGTTTCAATCCTGAAACTTGGCACAACTATTGTGAAAAAGACCCTCTCTTCCCTGAGGGTCTAAGCTGGCGGCGTGGTGCCTTGGAGCTTGCTCACACCGGGAGGAAACCTGCCCGGAGGAACGCACAGCCAAGCTGCAGGGGGACAGAGCGGTCAAAGGTCACCATCTGTACACTTATATTCAACCACCCATGAAGCCAAAATTCTTTACGGATTTTTAAGCGACAGACTAAGTTTGTCTTTGTAAAATTGGCCCGAGTTGGTCTGAATTAGGTCTCTATCAATCGCAGCTGAAAGAGTGCCACCAACTAATTCACCCAGACATTGCACCACATCCAAAGTGTCTCTTTCATAGCTTTATCTTATGGTGCGCTCCTCTTTCTCCATTTTATGGGCCCACTTCTTCCTGCAGATGTGATGTAAGGATGCCCTTACTGGGCTACTTTCTGAACTTCTCTTCCAGATAAACAGTGACCCTGGGCACTGGAACTTGCTCTGGGTCCTAGGATCCGGGGTGGGGGCTGGATGTGGGGTGGGGTGGGGTTGGCCAGTGAGCTTCTGAGTATAGAGTCAATGTACCACTGATAACCAGCATCTGGACTCTAAGTGAAATCATAATTGCCTGATTTACTTACTTGCAGAGCATACTATAAACTTACTTACGGAAGCATCAGAATCACAGAAATGGAGATCACATGGAGGCTTATCAGAGGGGAGAGAATGGGGGAAAATAGTACAGGGAATAAGAAGCATAAATGGCAGGTGCAAAATAGACAGGGGGAGGTTAAGAATAGCATAGGAAATGGAGAACCCAAAAGAGCATGGGTCACATATGTATGACCCATGGACACGAACTAAGGGTGGGGCGAATGCTGGAGGGAGAGGGGAGGGCAGGAAGGGGGGGATAAGGGGAGAAGTAAAATGGGATAACTGTAATAACATAATCAACAAAATATACTTAAAGAAAAAATATTAAAAAAATAAAAACAATTGGAAAAACTAATGATAAAAAAAGGTAACTACTGACCAGAAAATGCCGCTCACATTTTCATCTTTTATTTGCAACTTTGTGGCAGAAAAGCCCACCGCAGGAAACCATGGCTGACACTATATCAGGCCTGTAAGGAATGTGCGTAGATCACTTACCGATGTCAAGAAAAGAAATGTAACAAGGCTGAAGAAATGACTGCTAAGGATTATTTATCATTGACCTTTCCCTTGTGTTTGTCCATGTATCCTGCCTGTTATTCATCTCTGCCAGTATTTTCTCTCTTACGTCTCTCAGAGCAGTTTGTCAGCTCATGCTTATTATGAACCTACTGTGTACCGAATTATACCAAGCAATCTAGGGAGAGGGGAGAATAAGAAATGGTCTTTGCCTTCAGGTTGCTCGGAGACAAACAAGGGAACAGATAAAACACAACTGGCTTGCTGACGCCTCCAGTAAGCTGGTACAGTGTTAAAAGTAATGATGGAGAGATACTTTCAATCTTGTTGACAGAGAAGATTTCTCCATGGATGAGATATTTCATATGCGACTGGTGATATGAGATAAAACTTAAGTAGGAATTTTCTAGTCAAAGAAACACAGGAGGAGGGCATTCCAGGTAGGGGAATAATATTGAACAGTATCATTTTGTTAAACCCATTCAACCTACCAAAACTTATTAAACTCCTAGACATGGTACCAGGCACTAGGGATACAGAAATAAATGAAAGGTATACAGAGCGGCGAGTGTTATTTTTAGAATATGTTTTCTATGCTCCCAAGATAGTGGTCTTACACATTTTTCTTTGTCTCTCTTGGACCCAGTTTCTATTAACGCTTTTAAAAAATATGGATTATTCTAACTTCTGGGATGGCGAAACTGAGCCCCTTTCTAACACAAACAAACCATATCACAATGAAGCCATTGTTTCATAGGTTGCTATACTCATATTTTTGAAAGCTCAATGTTTTTTTCCGATGGAATGAACGATCTCTGTCTCCCAGGCAGTTAGAACAAGCTGGGTGGCTGTGGTACCTCTGGATACCCAGAGCAATTAGAAGCCCTCCTGCTCCATCGCCCTGGGAGACGTGATTTCAGTGCTGTCGCATGTAATCATGCCTTGGACAAGATGAAGCAGTGTTGGAAATGACAACAGGAGCCCTCTGCCCCACGCGGCAGAGGTAAAAATAGACCCATTGCTGCAGGGAGTGCAGTGAATGTCACCTTTTTCTTTCTCCGTTTTCTGCCCTTCTCCTTCTCACTGCCTTCCTCCCACTCTTCGCCATACACAGATGAAGTCAAGGTCCTGGGAAACAGGCACACTCTGTGCTGTCGGGTGCCCTGTGTCGTCATCGTTGTGGGTCATTTCACCGTCTTCCAACAGCCAGGCAGAGGGAGTTTGGGCGAGGGACACGGTGAGGAAGCACAGCATTCATCCTGTCATCCTCTTGCTTCTTCAGGGGTCTTAACCAACAGCTGGGCTGCATTTTAGAGCAGATGTTGTGACCTGGTGTGGACACAAGTCCCCTGTGACTCTGCAGCTGTCCAGAGGGAATGTAAGCCCCTCTTGTCCTTCTACTGCCAGCCTCATGGTACTTCTGACCTTGATCTTCCCCTTGGTGGTCCCATTTTTCTTGCAGGCAGGGAAGCTTTATTTCTCTAAACCCAACCTCTCATCAGCTTCTGGACCCTATTGGTTCTTTATTTGTCATCGCTCTCCTGTCCAATCCTGCTCTCTCATTCCCACACCCTCTACCAAACTCAGCCATTTGTTGCCTCTTCCCAAGGTCCTGCTGCCTATCTGCCCCTAGACGCTTCGCTCACACCATGCTTCCCATGGCCCCCATGGTTTCCTGCTTATAGGGTTTGTATCTTTCCTATTAAAACCAGACCAAGGCTGCTCATAAATGGCTTACCTTCAGGAGGGAATTTAGAGCTTTTCGTCTTCCTTCCTCCCATTGCTCTACCTCCCTCCATCCACTAAGGGCTTCTGATGCCACATGCTGTGGTTGCTTCTTCTGAACCTGAAAGGACCGCTCTTCCCATCCAAAGCTGTTTGTCTGCTTGCCCCCAACCTGCCTTTTCTGTGCCCTTGACACCAGCCCTGAGGCCCTGCAGGACCGAGCACCCTCTGTAATAAGAAGAGGCTCCCCACTCATCAACTGGGTGGAGCCTTCCCAATGTCACGTGTCACACAGCCTTGTTGCAAGCCTTCCAATATGACACTGGTGCTGCTGACATTTCCCTCGATCCACGTGCAGTTTCTAATACTTGAAAGAACAAATTAGCTTGAAACTGGGGATTGCAACAGAAGTTTCAGTGACAACTGTTTCAATAAGCAGGAGAGAATTAACTCCATCTTATTTTGAATCAGGACTCTATGCCAGGAGCAAGTCACAACTACAACCCACTTTCAGCTCTCAGGACCCTTGATTCTGCTCCTTTCAAATGGTTATTCAGAGAGGATCTGAATAATAAAAAGCAAGAATAATCTTTAAGAGGAAAATATATGGGGGAAGATCTTATGAAAAGATATCATGGAAACCAAATGATCCCTGCTTAATTACTTATTGAGCAATAATTACTTGCAAGATGCCAAGTACATATTATCTAATTAAATCTTCATAATGATCCATTATGTAGAGTACATAATTTTGTGTCATTCTGGTAGACAAAAAAAAAAAAAACCACACCTAAGATACAAAATTTAACCAAATTCATTCAGACTTATGAATGAAGAAGCTGAAATTAAAACTGGGGAATGCTCACATTAATATTTTCAATGCTACCTCTCAGACCAAGTGACAGTCCTATTCCATCCTTCATTCAATAAATATACTAAATACGTATTGAGCACTTCTAATGCTACCAGATCATGTGTTAGGGTTCGGCCATTCAATGGTGAATAAGGTGCCGAGGATGTTAATGTTCTCACAATGTAAGACTAAGCATAAAGGCATAGACAGGCAATTAGAATACATGCGGAAAATTATTTTGATGAGGGAAACACAGAGCATGTCATCTATAAGCAATGCTTGCTGGAGGAAATGGTGTTGAAGGACAAGTAAAAGTGAGTAAAACAAATGACAAGTAATGAAGCTTCCAAGGAGCAATGTGTGCAAAAGCACAGATCCAGGGGAGTAAATGGGACACAGGAAACGACGGTAGATGGTGTGTTGCACACAAGGAAGAAGTGGGGGCCTCAGAGAGGCGGTGATGGAGGCTGAGGTGGTGCCTTGCGGGCTGCGTTGAGGAGTTTGCCCCCCGTGGAGGACCACGGAGAGGTGTTGAAGGCTCTGACTCCAGGTAATGTCATGATTAGAAAAAATCCGTCTGGGATTAAAAGAGTCTAGGTTGAAATGTGGAGACCAAGGAAGAAGCCTGGGCTGGTTCCCCAGGCAGATGCTGATGTTACTTGGAGTAGAGTCATCACAGGGCGAAGTGGGAAGATCTGACGGTTTCAGGAGGTTGATTTGATGACAGTTGATGACTGAATCAACGGCCTCAAGCGTCGCCTGACACAGCAACCAAGTAAGACGCTGCCTTTCACCTCTTGTGAAGCTTCTGGACCAGATCTTTATATTTCTGTGTGCAAACATTTCACACATATACACATACACACCATCATTCATGAGACTGTCAGGGCTAATTCCAACCTGTCTCATTGTCCTGCCTACCTCAGCCCTCAGAGACGTTAAGCCTTTCTTCTCTTCCATTGTTCCCTGCTCTTAATTCCTGTGCTAGTTGGTATCATATTTCACTTCCTGACTTTTTTTGACTGTAGCCAGAAAAGAGCCAAGTGGTTCTGGGACTGGGAGAGCATCCGCCAGGGTAAGAGCCTCTGCCATCTGCATTATTGAAGGACTGTTTGGCATATATCAAATGTATGGCTCCTGGAGAGAATTCTGGGAAAAAAACGCGATGGTAATCTCTCAGCAAGATTTGGGTTAAATGGCTGTAAAAGACAACTAGCATTTATGGAGCTCCTACTGGATACCAGGCTCTTCTTGTAAGACTTTATTTCATTTCAGACTTTGCAGATGTGGGATTTTACACCAGCTGACTGACTGGAATGCCCCTCTATCCAGGAAGGTCATACGATTCATGTTCAGGGTTTAAATGCAGCAACATAGAACCAAGTACCTAACACTCAGTATGTGCTTGAAATGCTGGCTCCCTGCCTTCTACGCTGAAGCCTTTCCTGCAACATGGGTTTTAAGTTTAGTTAGCCATCGGCCTTGTACTGCATGTACTGCGAGGATGTCCCACCAGATGAACTTGACTTTGTTATGGAAAAGTATGAGAACAGTAGAAAGATGTAGCGTGTCTGTATGTGTGTATTCTTGTAACAGACAGGCACGTGGGCTGCAGTTCACCTTATCCAGTAAGATATGGAAGCCCAGCTGTAAGAGAGGAAGTACATGTAGATTGAGTCTGACTAGCCTGAAAGTGACAATGTCCATTAAATAGTCTGTAGAATGTGCAATAATAAGAGAACCTGCAGGGAAAATTAGGCTCTTTAAAGGCTGAACCGAGTGCTAATGAAATCAGCAAATAGGATGACACTTGGGGTAGAGACAGAAGCAAAATTTCACACACATGCACACATACATCCGCACACCATGTATAGGCATATGCCCGTCTGTCCATCCACCCTTTACTGTCTCATACCAGTCATCAGAGGACGGCAACATTACTCATTGCCCCACATCCTGTGGGAGAGAGAGGTTTTGATTTATAAGATTTATTTTTCTGCATTTTCAACTTTACCAGTACTTGCTTAAGCCTCTCCTTTCAAATATTTACATTCAGAAATTAAAAATAAATCCAATGCAACACACATTATTTTTAATTTTCTGAAGTCCTTTGGGCTGCGGGTAGACTGCAGGTGAGGTGGGGATGGGAAACAGCTTTTAATTTGTTTTCAAAGCTTGAATCCTACTTATCTATCTCTGAGAAGCTGCGAAATCTTTGGGGATGCTTTCCTTAATGTTTGGTCTCTCCCTGGGCTTGTTCCTCCTCTGGCAAAGCTATAGAGCTCAAGAAGTTCAGAACTTGAGGAAAACTTGGATATGGTCTTATATAACCACTTATATTAAAGAAAAGGAAGCTGAGGCCCATAGTGGGAAAGTGGCCTTCCCGGGGTCACATAATTACAAAGTGGCAGAGCCCGAAATGGTCCAGGTCTCTCTGTTCCCGTTCAGGATTGTTCCTGTGTCGGGAGCAGAACTGATACCTCTTTTTCTGCTGCTCCCTTGGTTGGTGTCAAACCCATGATCCTCATGCCCTGACCTTTCACTCGCACTGTTCCCAGGATCTTAGGAATCCTGAAAGTGGTCCCAAGCTTCACAGTTATGTCACTTGCCCTCTTTCTGCTTTCACTTCTTCGAATCAAGAGATGGTAGTGTTTCCTTCCCTTCCTTCCTTTTGCAGAGACAATGTGTGGCCAGGATTTCATGGAAAGAAGCCTTTTATACTGTTAGAGTTTAGTTCACTAGTAGGTGCTCCTGACAGGCTTGGAGATGAACGTACATAAATGATGACAAAAATGTACATGTACAGTCCGAAGCCATGTGGACCCAGTCTCTCACCGCTGCCAGGTGTATGTACTTCCTGTTCCTTAGACACACTTAGTAGGACAGTCTACTCAGAGTCAGGGCAGGATTATGCATGCCTCCCGGCAGGGTGGCGATGGAGTTGAAACTCACAATCTGAGTATGATCCAAACAGTCCCGGATTCTTATCTTACCGTTTACTATCCGTTTGATATTAACCAAGTTCTGTAAATGCTTGGAGTCTCAGTTCCGTCATCTGTAAAGTAGAGCTACGACATTGCAGCCTCATGAGTGTGTAGAGTGGGTTAAATGATGCAGTTTTTGTAGTTTGCAGCACACTCCTGGGCCCAGGGTAAATATTCCTCGGTATTGGCATTCTCTCCATTAGGAGAACTGAAGTAAGGACAGGTGTGGGGTGGAGAAATTAGTTTTCCTGAGAAGACGTGATTCATTTGGACACACCATTGACTTCTGGCCATGGGCTGCTTTGAGAGTGATTTGGTGAAGAACAGGTGACTTCTGGAAATTCCGCCTTGATGTAATTTCGCAGTAGGACCACTGTGACCACTCTAAGGCCTGAAATCAAAATGTCTCAATGGCTGCTTTATCTCACTCTCCCAAGCCTTTCGAAGGGTAGATAGAACCCATATGTTCAGGGAACTTTTATTGCTTAACTTGCAGTTTATACAACTCCGATGAGACTCTTACCACCCAGCATCCCTCTGCTCACCGCAGAAAATCGGAAGGTGATTATCATTTCCATGAGTGCTTGGAGCGGTTTGACACATTTTTCATGACCAAAATATAAACGGGAGGTAATTTTCATTGTATTTGTCTAGCTCTTGATTGTTTCCTCCTCTCTTTCTGTGGAATCAAAAAGGAGAGTGTTGTGCACCACATCCGGCTTGGGATTGGGATGAAACTGTGTCCTTAAGTTGTCTTATAAAAACCAGGGTTGCGCTGTTTCCCAGACAGGGTAGTGCAGTGGCTAGATTTTTTTTTTTTTAATAAGTTTAAAGTAAAATTGACTAATGAGGTCTTTTTTTTCCTCTCTCTCTCTCTCTCTCTCTTACTTTGGGGTGGGGTGGGGAAAGAAATGCCAAGACCAAAATAAAGCAATCTGGAAAAGCCCAATGTAGATTTCAAGTCTCCCTCTCTGTCCACATCCCCAAGCTGCCATTCACAGAGAAAGGAATTTAAGCATCTTTGCAACTGCTAAGAATGCCAATGACTGTGCTCTTAGCTTTGGCATGCCCATGGTAAGAAGAATAAACCACCTATATCTGAAGAGCCTAGTTATGTGTTAAAATAAAGAACAACAGGTTCTGGCCAGGTTGCTCCTTTGGTTGGAGCGTTGTTCCTTGGACTGAAGGGTTAGGGGTTCAATTCCCAGTCAGGGTGTGTATAAGAAAGCAGCCAACTGATGTTTTTCTCTCATATTGACGTTTCTCTCTCTGTCTCTCTCTCTCCCTCCCTTTCTCTCCCTTTAAAAAAAAAAAAAGAAAAAAAGCAATGAAAAAAACATCCTTGGGTAAAGATAAAAATAAATAAATACATAAAGAACTATAGTCCAAACCCAGGTAGACTCTGCATCAGAAACATTGGGAGTTGAGCCTGAGCATCCTTTTTTTTTTCTTTTCTTTCTTTTAAAAAAATAAGCTCATCATGGTTCCCCACCACCTCAACCCCCACTGAAGTTTTAGAAACACTGGCACGAAAATCTGTGCTAAAAAAACATAAGACACAACTGTTGGCTTCCCCAAAAGTTGGACTGGAAGTTAATTTGGCTCAGTTTGGAAAAAAAAGCCCTCAAACTTAGCAGTAATATAAGATAAAGACATGTTTTGTAAAAAAGCCTGCTTGTGTCAAAACCTCCCCGCTTCTTTCTCTTTCTTTCTCTCCCCGCCCCCCCCCCCGCCCCTCACAAAATGTTCCAAACACTTGTGGTGAATTTGAGCACATCCTCTGAGAGGCTGTCTCTGCCAAGCTCCAGGGAGAAGAGGCAGTCAGAAGTAGGTTCCAGGGTAGGGGCTTCCCATGCAAGGACTCAGCTGTCTGGAACTCTGGCCTTGGCCTCCTGGCTATTTGACAACTCCTTCCCAGCTTATTCTAGTCATTTTTATGCACAGAACCTTCTTCAAGGCTCCCAGCTGGGATCCAAGCTCTCCCTCTCCTAAACTGGCAAGCTCTTCATTGTGCGTTTCACCTACTCCTGTCAACCCTGCGATGAGTTAAATCAAATGACATGCCATTTGTGTAATGCTCTCCAATGCATGTTCACACACATGAACTCATGAACGCTCATGATGTGCCCTAGTTGGGCACTGTAACTCTGCTAGGTTTGAGAAAAGGGGTTGAGACTCCACAGATTGAATGACTTCCCGAGGACTGGGAAACTGGTTAGGGCTGCAGGCTGGTTGTCTTTCCATTACACTGTTTTTCGTATAAGTTTTAGGCCTCCATCAAGCTACTGATTTGGGGAGCTAAGCAGCTATATGTGCCAGAAGCATACTGGATACCACAGGATATGAGGGTGTCATCAGAGCCTCTTCCATTAAGAAATTTACAGTCTTTTTAGATAGTAAATCAGGTTTTAAAAAAACCTTTAAAATAACTTTGCTATGGTCTGAATGATTGTGCACCCCCCCCCACCCCAAATTCGTATGTTGAAACTCTTATTTTGGAAACAGGATCACTGCAGGTGTAATTAACTCCGTGAACAGAGGCCATGCTGGAAAAGGGCAGTCCCCTAATCCAATATGACAGGTGTCCTTGTTAGAAAGGAAGTTCACTCATATGTGGGACGTTATGGTACAGACAGCAGCAAACAAACCAACCAAAACAAACAATTACGCAGACAGAGAAAACAGTTTGGTGGTTACCAGAGGGGAAGGGTAGAGGAAAGATGCCAAAGGTAAAGAGGTCAAATACACAGTGATGGAGGGAGATTAGACTCTGGGTGGTGAGCGCAAAATACTGTATACAGATGATGTATTGCAGGATTGTACCCCTGAAATGTATGTAATATATGCACCAGTGTCACTCCAATACATTTAACTTACTAAAAAACAAATAGAGCGAAATTTTCATAAGGAAGTTTGGATGCAGATGCATATAAAAGGAGGATGTCGTGGGAAGAAGGCACAGGGAAAAGACAGCCATCTGCACGCCAAAGAGACAGGTCTGGAAGAGACCCTTCCTCATGATGCTCAGAAGACCGTAGCCCTGCTGGCACTTTGACTGTGAACTTCTAGGCCCCAGACCTGTGAGATAATAAATTTCAGTTCTGTAAAGCAGCACCCAGTGTGTAGTACATGGATATGGCAGCCTGAGCAACACACACAGACCTCTCTTTGCCCCTCCAGTGTACATGTCTGAGTCTTAGGCGGTCCTTGACCCACGCTGAGAAATATTGGAGGAGGAAAAAGAGGCAAGTCACCCATTTGGCGTTATTTGTTGTTCCGGTTTCCTTCCCTATTCGGCCTGCCACAACTTTAAAAAAATATGCCCCTCAGACAGCTCCTCGGTGCATGGTGTCCAGGGGTTTGTTGTCAGGAGCGGGAAAGGCAGTGGGTGCTTACTCAGTCTTGACAAGACCCTAAACTGGAGGTTTGGGGTTTGTTGCTTTGCTTGAGGGAAAGGATCCTATGTGACTCCATCATCTTGTCAAGAAATGGAAACGGAATTCTCACTCATTCTGCTTTCCCCCTTTGGAGGCTAGTTTCTCTCCAGGCTCAGCTGATAGCTGTTAACATCTTTTGGGTTGAATTTTAAATTTCTGAGTTCATTCTGCTCTTTATCTTTCCAGGTTGAAGGCCTTTTGGACTAGGAGGCAATAAAGGTGAATTTTCTCTCTTTACCTTTATGATAAAGAAATGGGCACCCAGTGGCGAGGCATCCTTAGGAAGCCTGTTCCTGATCTCTCTGGGTTTTATCCAAGTCAGCTTTATGGACACTCACTGATCTCCTTCACTTTTTCATAGCTTTATAGGTGACATGAAAAGAATGAATGAAACATGGCTCTTTTCCTCAAGGGATGCAGGCAAGCTACTTCTCAGAGCCTTGACACCCTCAATTTATAGAATCACAATCACTATACTCACCATACAGATGTTGTGCAGATATTTTGAAAAATAAAAAATAAAAACAGCACTTTGTCAACATAAACCATCATGCTGATGAAGGGTGATATTTTATTTGCCCTGAATGTGCTTTCTTCCAAGATTCAAGAGGAGGCTGAAAATAGGATTTGGGGTTTTGCTGATTAAAACTACATTTACTTGCTCAAAATCCCTTCAGATTTTGTCCACACCTCTTCTCAACCTAATATTTCAAAGCAAAACAATCCTGGTATTTTTAGTCTAAAATTGTCCAGCAGCCTCTGCTGGCCCTTGCCCCTTTGGGGGAACATCCCAAGTATCATTAAGTCTTTCTGAAAGAATGAGGACCAGAACTGCGCACAATATCCCACCAACAGATACCCCAGGTCTTGTAAAATGGGAGAAAATGACATATTCAGATAGAAAAATGTTAGGTACAAAAGGGCATGACCTGTTACGTTGCTACGTAACTTGTCTTGATTCTGGAAGTAACCCTCAGTCTCTAATATCTTTAGTTTCCCTAATTTGCTACCTGTCAAAACAGGACTCATTTATTCCACAAGTGATTTGGGAGCCCTTTTTCTGAGCTTGTGGCTGTGAACAAGACAGGAAAGGGTCGTGTTTTCAAGGGGTTTGCATTCTAATAGAGGAAGGTAAAGTGAAGGAGAAAGGAAAGAAAAGAGGAGGGAGGGAGGGAGAAAGGAAGGAAAGGAAGAAGAAAGGGAGTAGAAAGAAAGCAGATAAAAGGATTACAACAGGGTGCAGAGAAAGAGATCAGATAAGAGAATTACAATAGGGGGAGATAACAGAAAATAACAGGGTGTCCGGGGAAAAGCTTCTCTGAGACAGGTGAAGGTCAGGAGCAAGAGAATTCTAAGCAAAGGAAACAGCCGTGTCCAAGGCCCTGTGATGATCTTGGCACAGCAAGGCACAGACAATGGGTCAGGGGCTGGAATGGATGTGACAAGTGGTGAGAGATGAGGTCATACAGATGGCCACAGACCAGACCACACGAGGCTTTCCAAGTCAATGCAAGGAGGAGTTTGGGTTTTGTTCTAAGTGTCATAGAAGCCATTAGTGGTTTTTAAGGAGGGAAGTAACAAGTTCTGATTTACTCTTTAAAATTTTTCCTTCCATCAGCTAGTCATGGGGCTTCATAAAGCCGTAGAACAGGTTAGGAGATAGAGTTTCAGTTCTGGGATGCCACGTGCCCAGGTGAAATCTCTACTACAGCGGAAGGGGGAAGGACTGAGTAAGACCACATCTGTCGGTCATGATCACCGACACTCCGCCCAGGTTGAGAATGAGGAAGACAACAGATATGATTTTATATACATGAGTTCTCCAATGTTTTGGTTGAAATCTTTACATTTTATTATTTAAAATTGTATTTTATATCTAACTTCATTTTTTTAAAAAGCAAACTAAAAACCTCCAATAATACTATTGCATCCTAAGATCATTTGCCTCTTCTATCAGGCAACTTAAGTATCAATGTTGATGGCGCCTCTCCTCCTGGACTTTGAGTCCTGTTCCTGCCTAAAAGCATGCACAGAACCTGCTGCAGAGTATTCGCTCAATAGATATTTTTCTGAGAAAAGCATGAACAAGTGAATGAGAACAACCAAAACATCCATAACAGCAAGAGACTGCTAAGAGTAAAGCACTGGTTCATGCAGAGTTTTCTAGACATCCACTCCGTGGCAAGCATTGCATGATGTATGTGTGTATGTCAATGCACATATAGATATAGACATATTACATATGCATAAAACATATGGAAGGAAGCTCCCGTAGCCACATGCAATAACTCTGGAACACAGGTGTTATTGTCCCATTTTATAGATGAGAGACTGAGGTTTAGAGAGATTTAGTTACTTGCCCAAGTTTGCTGTGCTAGGAAAAGGTAATGATTGGTTGTTACTGAAAGAATATTGACCTTGATGGATTTGTCTAAGTACTAAGTAGGTGCACTTGGATGTCCTTTTCTTTAGCTGAACTTGATTTTCCTCATCTGAAAAAGGAAAAGTAATGGCTTTGTTGTGTGCCATCCCACGTGACTTAGCCTATAGCTGCATGGCTACTTTGAGAAATAAGGATTCTGCTTTTATCCATCTGAGAAATTGCCAACCATCACCCACAACTTTTATTGCATCATAATTCCATAGCTACATTCATTCATTTTCCCTTTTGTGAATGTCGAGACTTTGTGCAGACACCGGCCCTAACATCTGAGAAAGCAAAACCTTTAGCAGAGATGTGTTTCAAACTATATAATGAATAAAAAATAAATTTTCCCGTTTTTAAAACTGACCACAAGAAACACCTTGGAAATAAGGCAATGGCAACAACTGTTCTGATTTATATGTGAAGACACAAATACACACACTCCTATCCCATTAGAAAATATGCCAACAGGATTCTACCTCAGGCCAGATAAAAGAAACAATAAATAAGGTGGTGTATTGTGAAGCCAATGGCCTTGATAAAAGGCAGCATTGTGACATTTATAAAAGACTCTTTTATTTCCTTTTTATTACCTTGGGAGGAGAGGAGGAAGTGTCCCTAGTTCCTCTTCTTTTTTGAAAGGCATTTGTACAATGCATCTCCGGGGTGTGCAGAGCGAGAAAATAGTAAACGTCAGACTTTGCCTTTGACTACACCTGCTGCAGTTCTCTGAATGGTTAAATCATGTCTTTTTTTTTTTAAGTGAAGTCAGAGAAAGAAGATTGTGTAGGCCAGAAGGTCAGGTGAAAGAATCATTAGGTGAAACAGGAAAACTGAATCACTGTTTTTACCTAGTTTGGTGGATTTTTAAAAAATCCTCATTCGAGGACATGCTTATTGATTTTTAGGGAGAGGGGAAAGGAGGGAGAGAGAGAGGGAGAGAAACACTGATGTGAGAAAGAAATAGCAATTGGTTGCCTCTTGTGTGTGCCTGGAGAAGGGGGTGAGGGGACCAAACCCACAATCTAGGCATGTTCCCTGACCTGGAATTGAAAGATTGACCATTCAATTTACAGGACAATGCCCAACCAACTGAGCTGCCCCAGCTAGGGAAGTTTGGTGGATTTTTTATGGTGGCTTTTTAAAAAATAAGTACTTCTTGATTTGAGGTATGCCTCTGGTCAGTTTCCAAAGTCCTAAAATAGTTATTTTGGTCAGTTTTGTCCAGTCTTACTGTCAGTTTTTGGAGATAGAATTTGCTAAGTTCTTTACTCAAGACACTCCAGAAGTATCATCAACATTTAACTGTAAAATGGGGTAAAAAAGATTGAGGGGGGAGGAATTCAAATAAAAATATCCTTATGTGCTACCAAAAAGTAAGAGAAGTTACTAAAGATAGCATTAACGTAGTACTACGCTGGGTGCTTTGCAAAGAGGAAAAACGTCACACAATTCTGCAGCAGGAAGGTAGGGAAAACGAGTGCCTTAGAGAATGTCATCACGCAATGTGAAGAAGAAAGCTTAGCAAAACGAGCATTTCATGAAGGGTTTTGGGGTCTCGGCAATGAAAGTAACTGGCATAAAAGAAATGCTTGGTTGATTGTCAGCACACTGATTTTTGCCATCCCCCTGAGTTCTTTCAGATCTGTTGATTGCTTTTGTGCATCATCAGTTTCTGATTAAAAAGGGATATAAATGATTCGAGTGGAAATTGCACCTCTAAAAAGTATGTATATTACTTTTGTCTATTTTCATCATGTTCATTTCTCTTCAGCTTTTTAGTCATAAAGGTGGAAATGTAACTGAAATTGTGTGCAGTAAAAAAAAAAATTTACCCTTGGAATGAATTAGTTATGAAACAGGAACTGATGAGAGAAAACTGAAGAAACTGTGGTCCTTTGTCTTGAACAGTGACTGCAGGGAAAGATTTAGAGAGATCTACTTATTCTTTCATTCATCCAGCAAATATTAAACTCTTACCAAGAGCCATACACTGCTGGGGATGCAGCAGAGGATAAAAGATACCGAACTTCCTGCCTTCCTGGATTTGATATTCTAGTGGAGTGAGGCAGTGAATTATATAATATGCTAGAGGGTATCACTACGATGGCCAAACATTCAATCGGATATGGGGAAGGGAGAACGGTGAGGATGCTGCAATTTTAAACAGGGCAGATGCGGTAGAGCTCTCCGAGTGATAATGTTTGGACCAAGATTTGAAGGGAAGAGAAAGCACGCCATGTGCAAACACGTAGGGAAAGGACATTCAGGGGCAAGGACAGGTTAGTGCGGAGGAGGAAGGTTACTTGGCATGTTAAGTAACAGTAAGGTGGCGTGCCGGGGGGAGAGTGCTCGGAGGGAGAGCGCAGAAGTCCGTAACAGAATAACAGAAGGCCGGGCAATGTGGGCTTTGAAAGCTGCCTCAAGGTCTCTGGTTTGTAAGCACTTACCGTGTGATAGTACTATGCTAACCATGTCGCATATGTTATCTCCTTTAATTTGACTCATTGCGTGTCATTGTGCTGTTATTATAGATGATGACAGGTAAACTGAACTAAACGGAATAGATTTTTGTTTGTATTTTTTGTCTGGGATCATTTGGGCATGACAGAGCTGGTATTTGAACCTTGGGGTGACTGGTATCAAAGACAATGCTAAATCGAAGTGCCATAGAGAATGTGTCTCACCTTAATGCTATGGGTCAAAATCCCAGAGAAGAAATTTTATGTCCTAAGTAGAATAATTCAAGTGATCCCTCACAGTGTCCCCTGAGGTTGAACTGAAGTTTTAGGTAGAGATGCACAGTGCAGGTTTTCTCTGATGTGATGGCGGAACCCCCCACCCCTTCCCTGCCCTAGTGCCCTTGAGCCCTGCAAAACCTGAGGAAGAAGGACCAGCGGGGACAGTGGTATCACACAGCAGCTAAGAGCCTGGGCCCTGGAACCAGAGCTAGAGTTGAATCCCAGCCAAGTCATAACTGTTTGACCTGGGACAAATGACTTTATCTCTCTCTGTGTTGCATTTTTTCAGTCTTAAAGATGATGACAATCCCTACCAACCAAGATTGTTTTGTATTGTAGATTGATTATAATGCTGCAGGAAAAATATTCAGCAAGTGTCTGGAGTATACTAAGTGCTTAATAAGCATTAGTATTGCTTCACAATGGAGCATCAGACCAGCCTCCAGAGTACTCCTTTACATTAAAAAAAAAAAAAAAAAAAATGAAGAAAAGGAAAGAAAAGAAAATATTTTCTTCTTCCTACATTATCACCATGTATTCACTCATTCATTCATTCCAATGTGTCTGGCACTCCTCAAGAGACTAAGAATGAGCATGTAAATTACGCCCTCAAATGACTGTCAGAAAACAGAGCTCGGGAAGCATATGACAGTATGAAAATGACTGCAGTTCATGGGCTGCACGTGGCCATTTCCTACCCATCCTTCACATGGGGAAGTGTGGCTGTTACCTTCTATCTGCAGTCTTCTTTGATTTAGCCATGAGGAAACAAACAAACGAACAGTTTTCCATTCTCAGCTGACACCACTATCTCCTTTACTCACTGCAAGCACAATTTTTGAAATTTTTCAATATTAAATAAAGGGATGTTTGAGACCCAGAGTGATTTTTCTTTGTTTGTTTGTTTCTTTTCACGCACTCTCCACTTTTATTAGGACTTTGAGGTTTTGGACGGTGCCTAGACGACAGGAGACGCTCAGATATTGGATGAGAGATGAATGGATGGATGAAGAGAGGGAGAAAGGGAGGCAGAGAGAGAAGGAATGGAAGGGGGGGGGCTGGATGAAGGGACAGAAGTAGGAGGCAGGAGAGAGGGACGAGGGGAAGGATGGGTAGACAGGTAAACGAAAGGAAGTTTGGACACATGGATGCGTAAATGACTCCAAGGAAAACGTTAGGGGAAGAAGACAAATTCTGACTGACAGTCAGACAGAGAAGGAAGACCTTATAGAATAAGGAGTGTTTGAGTTATATCTAACAGATGATGAGATTTAAGTACAAACAGGAAAGTTGATATGTGGTAGTGGGAGGCTAGGGGAGGTAAAGGCGTCCTAGACAGAGGGAAATTGTGACAAAAGCCCAGAGGTACAGAATGTAATGTATCAATTGAGTGGTGAGTAGATCAGGGGAAATAGAGCGAGGAGTGGAGCCTGAAGGAGAAGGGCAGACAGATAGAGATAAAATAGGTTTCAGACCGTGAAGGGGCTTGGAAACCATGCTAATGAATTTGGACTTTCAAATCCTGGTGGGTCCTCTACAGGTGAGCTTGCCTGTCTTGCTAAAAGGCTTAACCGTGACTGAAGACATTATTTTCTTCCTGCTAGGTACTAAGTACTTGATTAAAACTGAGAACAGGCAAACAGCTGCAGTGGTATTTTCTGGGAGCCTAAATCACAAGGTTTTGGTGCCTGAATTTAAAGGGAAATTGAAATTGCTTCAATACTCATTTAGTCTGAAACTACTTTTAGAATTTCCAGAAGAACAATTGAAAACACAAGTCTGTCTCCTAACAATGCTTAGGCTGAGGGATTCTTTCTGTCTTTATTCCACTGAATGAGACAGAGTGTAATTAATTATAATACCTGACATGCCCTTATGTTACTTTTGTAGAGCTCTCTCCCCAAAACAATCTCATTTGATCTTCATAAAACCCATGTAAGGCAAGCACTATTATCTTCATTCAGTGGCAAAGCAGACAGGCACAGAATAGTAAAGGCAAGCAAGTCTGGATGCTCTCAGCTCTACCTGCCCTGGTACAAGGTCTGAGCATCTTCACGTGCAGAACAAAGGCCCCTGCTGCTGCCCACATCAGTCACAAAAGAGGCCGAAGGAAAAGGGAAGCACGCACTATGTGTTGAAAACCTACCCTGTCCACACTCACCACGAATATGATTTCATATGATTTCATCACCACTCCTGTGACTACTCTGTAGAAAAGAACCCCCGAAGCTCAGAGAGGTTAATAAACTTGCTCAAGCTGGCCCAGCTGCAAAATGGCAGAGCCAGGTGTGAACACTCAACACACGTGCCCTTTCTACCACCTCCCACTGCCATGAGGTCGGCGTGGCCTCAGGGCTCAGAGCTCAGACTGCTGTGTTCAAACACTGACTGGTCTTATGACCTTGGGACTAGCTTAATGACCTGGATAGCCTGTGCGTCAGGTTCTCATCGCTGAAACTAAGATAATATTAGTGTTTATCTCTAGGGGTTGCTCTGCCAATGACCTGTGACAATACCTGTAAAGCACTCCAACAGGTCCTAGCACAGAGTCAGCACTAGGTAATGTCTACAGTTATTATGTGCCAACAGGCACTGTGTGTACATCAGGTCTGTGTGCGAGCACATGGGTGTGCACACACATGAATGTGAAGGTGTGTCTGGTGATGGTTTTCCACCGGGAGACCATTGCTGTGCTGGCCCTCGCTCCCCTATCTGCTCAGGTCATTCGTTTCTTCAGACAGTCTATTTCCGTTCCCATGGTACCTGGCCACTTTTTGCTCCATAAGAGCAAGTGTGCGGTACTAACTTGGCTAAAAATAAATTAAGTAAAGCAACTAAAAAAAAAAAATTACATTACCATCTGGAAAGTACTGCTATTTACAAACTACTAATTTTAATATTAATTACATCGATAGACTTTATTTTTACACCACTAACATAAAGTTGATCGTTCCATTTAGTCTAAAAAAGAATATGAGCTTTCTCAGACTCTGATAATTCTGTGGAATTTTCTATCATGGACAACATGGTTTCAGATTTAAAAAGGATTAGCGGAAGAACAAATATGCATCTTGTAGATACAGACACCAGTATAGTGATGACCAAAGGGAAGGGGCGAGTGATGGGTGTAGGTGGGCAAAGATGGAGACAGTGGGGGCATCTGTAAATAAAGAAAAAAAATTGGATGATATGCTCAAAAGAGGGGAATTGGTTACTTAACAGGGTAATCATTTACCAATGAGTTATTGAGTTATTGCCAGTGGTTTGCTTGCAACTATTTAACAACCAGATTTTTTGTATTTTGGTAATAGAAGCCCAAATTTGTAGCGTGCTGATTCCTCAGGTGAAACTCCTCCCACCACGCCCAATTCCAAGCTAATTGCTTGTAACAGCTGACTTGCAAAATCCCCGAGCCGGTTCCAGCACGCCACCGGCTCCATGTGGAGTTTTCTGACAGGTCCTGGGGTACAGACATGTGGCGAGCACTAAACTCACACCGCATTTACAAACTTCATAACCTGTCCAGAAGAACGCGAAAAACGCTCAACTTACAATAGGAAGATCTAGATTTGTTTCCCATCGTAAGGCATAATCTCAGTGTCAAAATTTTTCAGGTGTTGCAAAAATAATGTGGAGATGATTAAATGAGAACAGATTGCATGAAAAGGTAGCCCATGTGATAGAGTAGGAAATGATTCAATATTAATAACCCTCGTGTACCCCAGCAGTAGGCACGTGAGGGTAGATGCAGCATTTCATTGAACGATGCGGGGAAGGTTGCAAACAGGAAGCAGCTCTGGCTACAGAAAGGAGAAAGCCATGCGCCAGTCTCCACAGCTACAGATTTAGAGAGAAAACCCCCCCGAGGGGCCACGTATTCAGAATGAAGCATTTGGATTACAGATGACAATAACAGCAATATAATTAATAGTGTTAAGAATTATCTGGTGCTTATTACATAGATGCAAATTGGTTCACCTCGATTACCTCATGTAATCTTCAGACCATCCTTTTAAACGGCAATTGAAAGTTCCATTAAAAAGTTTTCTATTTTCATTTATTTTCTGCACTCAGGGGATTTTCAATAAGAAAATAAAGACTCAATTTCAACAATGATTTTTCAGAAGCCAAAGCTTTTGCTGGGAGGAGAGGGATGGCCCTACCCCTAACTTTGGAATTTTAACATTTCTCCCAATGACTGGAATGCACTGATTCCTTTGAAACAATTTCTCACAGGGCTTTCCTCCTCCTTTCTACAACATCAGTTGTTTGGAACAAAATCTGTGTGTTCCTAATTTTTTTTTCACTTGATATGATGTTGATTACTGAGGCTTTGGTAAAGGAAGAGGCTGCCCCAAGCACCTGGCAAAACTAACCCTTGCTGAGGTGCATGGGATGATACACACTCTGTTTTAAAGCATGGTATCTTCCATATTTAAACCACATTCACTTTAATTAGTATCTTAATTTGTCCAGTCCCTCCCTCAGCCCAGCTCCCTTCTGTACAGCTCCCGAATTTCAAGTCCAGCTCTTATTTTGTCACCTCATTCTTAAAAGTGTTAATTCCTTTAGTTTGTTGAAGAAAGTGGAGAAGCCATCCAGCACACACATTTCCCTGCATTTAGAGTCTAATTTCCTTCTCCAACCTTGTTTTTCACAAGACACAAACACAGTGTGCACATACGTGTACACATATATGTACAGCAATTTATGGCAGTGACGATTTCCTAATGCTGTAACTAATTCTTTACTAAGTCACAACTGACCGTGGAAAGTGTGCTGCATGTCACTAAACTTCATTCCGCTGGGGCCTGAGTCTCCGCCCCCGCCCTCCCCTTGGTAATTACCGACCCTTTACTCAGAGTAAGGGATGGCATTTTGTTCGGGTTGGAATGTGCACGGAACTAAGTATTTTGCATAAATCATTAGACTGAAAATAAGAATCGCCAGCCCCATTAGATCTTTTCTCTGTGTCTAGCGGCCCTGGCTTATATTCTATCATTCAGTTCTTGCAGAGAATTCTACGAGGCTCCTATAAACAACACTGACTGGACATCTTCATTTTCCAGATAAAGTAACCGATTATTGGAGAATTTAAGTAACTTGTCCCAACTCACATGAACTGTGAAGGGCAGAGCTGACATTCAGCTCCCGACACCATGAGACAGCTATGCTGTCCCGTCACTTTCCTCTGTGATCTACGATTAGATAGTCCTGCCAGCATTTTGTAAATCTGGACTATCTTATCTTATTTTCCATAACTTTACATTGTATTCTCTCTGTCTTACAAGATAGCTGCATGGGTGACAGGTTGCCCAGCCTACTCATGGGGTGCCCTGGCCCATAGAGTTGAGGTCGGGCAGGCTGAACAGTGGACAAACAAGGAGGCCTGCCTGAGCCACAGCTCTGCCGTCGACTTCTATGCAACACGGGCAAGTCACTGCAGAAGAACCGTTTCCTCTCCTTTAGTGGCGTCTACCCTTGAGTCTTCGTGGCCCCAATTCAATAAGACAGAGGCAGCGTTAATGACACAGGTCAACACCGGTGGCGCGTGAGCAACGTCCCAGGCTCAACCATCAATCTGATCCCTGCTAAGGATCCTGTGATACCGCTACACTCTGTGGCCCCCAACTGCATAGAAGGGAAAAACTGAGGTTCAAAGGGGGTGCTGAAATGTGCCTCACACTCACAGTTAGCGAGTTACAGATCTAGGACGTTTGCCTCCTCAAATTGTAACCTATATGCTAAGCGCATCCAAGGGAAGGCTGTGGAGATAAAATAAAAGGAAAAAGAAGTGGAGGTGATCGTAAACCCTAACATTTTTGTAAAATTTCAAGCGCTCAATCAACGTTTGCTCCATGGATGCACGAGTGGATTCTTACTACTGAACACAGCTGGGTTGGGATGAAGTCAGAAACGAGAGCTGGAATCCTGCTCCCTGGGTTGCAGGCTCTGGGACCAGACACTTACTGACTGGAGTATTGGCTCGGCCATTTGTTGCCAGCATCGTTTGGGCCAGTCACTTCACTGCACTGAGTCTTAGCTGATTGCAGATGTAGCAGGGGCTGCGCCATTTCCCCTGCTGGAAGGAGGAAGGATGAAATAAACCAACAGCGGCCAAGTGCCTGTACAGCAGCTTAGTACATGGGTTTGCTTCTTCCGTGTCCTGCTGTACCATGAAGATATGCTAATGTTTCAAATTTCAGCTCCAAAGACATGCTTAGAAATAAATTCAAATTAGAGCAAGTAGTTATGTGAGGAGTCAGGAAAAGAAGATGAAATGGTTCGTGACATGTGGCAGAAGTCAAAGGGGACAGATTTTTAGCCTAAGAAGTTAAAAGGGACTATAAACCTACGCCAGTAAGAAAATATTTCATGCTGTGTTTCTCAGGAAATAAATGTCCCGTGGTTTTAATTGGCCATTTATTGGTGGCTCTGGCCACTAGACCCTCACTGTGGGGCCTGGCCTTTTAACCACCAACCTGAGTTATAAAATAACGATTTGGTTAGGAAAATTGAGATGAACAGTGACCTTTTAAAAGGGAAGTTTTCCAAAGCATGTATCTGCCCTTCAATCATGCATCTTTTCTTTCACTTACCTTCAATCCTACCCTTTTATACTTGCTTAATGAGTGCCACGTAGGTCAGCGTAAGCTAGGTTATTGCTGCGGTTACCTGTGAACCTTGAAAAACCAGTGGTATAAACATGCATGTTTATTTCTTGCGTACATTCATATTCCGAGCAGATTGGCCAAGTGGGACTGCATGGAGCCTTTGGAGGACCCAGGCTAATGGAGATTCCACTATCCCCACGTTTGACTTGTCAGTTCACTATGGCAGAGGAAGCAAAAGACTCACTATTTTACACTGGCTCAGCCTGGGGGAAATACATATCCCTTCTGCTCCCATCTTACGGGCAACAAAGAGCCACATGGCCTTGCCTAGAAGTGGGGGGCTAGGAAGTCTGGTATTTCGCCAGCCAAAAAAGAAGGAATTAAAAGAGGATTCAATGAACACATGGCATTCTCCATGTGCCAGTTAACAATTGTATGCATATGCGAATGATTTAAGCAATGATTACATTTTCCCCTTCATAGGTTGCAAATCCTGTGTCTCATGAGACCCACTGATTCCCAGGTGCTTAGTATGGTGCCTGTCATGGAAATATTACGGTGCTCAGGACAGAGCTGTTGAATTCTAGCACTGAATGTACATGTGACGCTCATCCACTCTGTCAGTAAACATGTACCAACCCCCACCTATGAACCTAATAGCAGCTAAACCTGGAGGAAGAGAAGTAAAGTCAAGAAGAAGATCTCATAAGACAGGGAGGGTGTGCTAACCTGTGCTCAGCCTGAGAACTAAAAAGTCAAGTTCACTGGAGGTGCCAGATGGACCTTCAGGTGGGGAGCTAATTAAATACGTGGAGCTATTAGGGAAGACAGGAGAAAATTAAGGCCATGCTTATACACTTAGAAGTAACCTCCGAAGAGGTTCTAGTGTAACCATTTAAATTATTCCAGACTGGGTGATTTTGTAGAAAGACTGCATTGGAAGAGAAGAGAAAGAGAAGGACAAGGACTGAGCGACCCTGTGCTGAGTATCAGGTGCGGTGTCGGGCTCGCTGTACATATCCTGTCACCGAGTTACTTACCACCTGCTCTGATGGTGTTCCTACTCCCATTTCACAAACAGAGAAACCGAGGCCCAGAAATCCCATATTTAACTCAGGTCTTGACACTCATTTCCATGCCATCGCTGCCTAATGGCGACAGGGCTCCAACCTGAGTTCGTTGTCACTGGGGAAATTCAGGTGGAGGCTGAAGGACCTGGCCAGGGATGAGGCAGTGCTGGGGCAGCGTTGGGGTTTGCACCAGATCTTCTTTAGTTTGCCGTTGGTATCCAAGACTTTGCGTTTGTGGGACTGAGCCTCAGGGATTCCTGCTTTCTGAGGGCGGAAGGGACAAGAGGTGTCTGTGACAAAGAAGCCACCTTGCTCAGGGAGGCCTGCGCCCATGCTGCTCTGCCTGCTCTGGGCTGCCCAGAGCCCTTGAGCCGGGTTGGACTCCAGAGAGAGGAGCCTCTAAGGAATGTCATCACCGAACCTCTGTCATTTGGAGTTCCAGAGGTCCACTCACCCTTTAGTTTTCTTGTTAAATCTGTTCAAGTGGAAATCTCTCGACAGGTATAATTAGGGTCATTTCAAGAGCAAAGAAATGCTTCTTAATTTCAAAGTCATGCACTCTGTAGTTCCCTTAGACATTAGCCAAGCTGGATGCCTACTCCAGTCTCCAAAGCTGCATGAAGCAATCAGCAGATCAGAAGAGGGTGTCAGATGCTCACAGGGCCATAACTTGTCATCCTGGGCTCAGTGTTGTCTGTGAAGTTAGTGTTGGGGATTGTTCAGAGAAAAGCCAACACCCTTTCCATGCGCTGACCCCAGTCCACCAACTGTAGTGATTAGGGGGAAAATCCCACTACTGACTCCATTTCAGACACCAGCTGGCCAAGTGACTATCGCAAAGTCACTTCCCTTCTCCGGTTCTAAGTTTCTTCATTTGTCATGCACCAGACAGGTTCTTAAATTGCATGCTTATGCATCCTTTTCCTGTTCTGTGCTGTCTGGAGGGCTGAGGCCATGGTCCAGGGCTCGAAGGACTGTAACTCATGTGGAAGGTAGGTAGCATGATGCAGTGAGCTCAGTACATGGGAGACCAAGATGTGGTGACTTCCCGCTCCGTCACTTACTAGCTGTGCTGTCTTGGGCAAGTCTCTCCGAGAAGCTGGCATGTTACAGGAAACAGGAATAGTGTTGTCTACATCACTGTGTTCAGGTGAGAATTAAATGGTAAATAGAGCTTCTAGCCCAATGCTTGGCCAGACGCATGACACGTGTTAATACGCCTCCTCTTCTTCTTGAAACTCGACGAAGCATGGTGGTCCCTCAGCATCCCCAGCAGCGGACATCATCGGTCAAAATCTCATTCTGACAAGGAATCTGTCCCGCCGCCCACGCTGCTCAGACAGTGGTGGAAAGGGAGAAGCAATGTGGGGCCCTGCCCAGGGGCCATCACATGTTTTCCTCTGTCCCAGACAACTCTCATCCTTTCACACCCCTAGCAGACCGATGGTCAGGCAGCTTGGTCCCCAAGGGGTTTGGGAAGGCTTCCTAAATGAGCTAGATTTGACATGACTTTCAAAGTGTAGGAAAATGAAAATCAGTGAACCCAAGTTGTAGAGGGCACGAGCCCACCACGCAGCCCTGTATCCAGGATACCCAGGTAGCGGAGGGATTTCCTCTGACTTGACCTAGTGCAGAGACTTCTGGGGACCCAGCTGGGAAGCCCTGGTCAACAGTGCAAGATACTTCCCTGCAGAAACCTGTTAATTACACATCCCAAACTGGGGGCAACAGAGGGCCAGGGTGACATATGCATGTGGCAGTCAGGTGGGCTGCCCTCTACCCTCATCCCTGCTCCATTTTGCTGGTCCACCATATGCGATAAATGGAAAATGAAAGGTGAACTTGAGATCCTAATGCGTTCATGTGAGTTTTAGGAGGACGGATGGGGCTCAGCAGTTTAGCTGCTACGGACTAGAAATTGATTTATCCTTTTGTTGCTGCTGTTATCATTTTGTCGCAACCTCATTGTGCACCTCCCCTCCTCCCCCACCAATGCCAACAAGTCATGGCAGCCTGGGGAGTGCTGAGTGCTGATGAATTGTCAAACATTCGCCTAATACTTCTGTTGTGTTACCTCATTTATCGTCGGGGGTGAGCAATTGATGTTTGAGCAAAGACTAGATGAAAATGAGGGAGTGAGCCACGCAGGTGTCAGGAGAAGGCAGACAGTGCAAAGGCTCTGGGCTCAGGTGGGCCTGGAAATGTTTGAGGAGTTAGCTGCTCGAACAAGGAGGATAATAGCAAGATATGAGGCTGGAATGTGTTGGAGTTCATGAAAAATTTAAAGCCAAGAGTTATTTTGTGTTGTGCTCCTCAAAAAGAATGAAATCTGCCTTCAGGTAGAATTAGAATCATCTTAATATCTTCCAGTTGTGTCAGCATGTCTTATAGTGAAATCTTTCATTGAATTCAATCTTTTCTATCTCAGCATGACACCTACGGTGTGCAAAGAACAGGGGAATGATTATAAAAATGCAGAGACAGTGAGATATCATAATGTAAACGCTGATTGCATAATTGGTAGCTACATTTGTACCGATCCTCACCATCATTTATTACAGTGTTAGTAAACTCTCTTAGGTTTTACGTGGCAGAAATCCAACTCAAACAGGCTTGAACGAAAGAACAGTTTGTTGCAAATGCTCTTGGGACTGCATGAGACAGAATGGGCCTGCACCTTAGGAGAAATCAGAGCCGGAGACCTGAATGTTACTAAGAGCTGGGGTCATTATCTTTATTTCTCTTCTGAATCTGCTTTCTTTGCCTACTTTTTAATCGCTCTCTTTAAGCCAGGTGCCCTCCACCCGCATCCCTGGCCCATTTCGCTGGTTCACCATGTGCTATAACTGGCAAATGACAGCTTCCTAACTTTTCATATATTTCCCAGAGGTAGTGTTCATAGCTGCAGGATTCCCTCCTTTCCGAGTATGCAAAAATCCTAGGGAAGAGACTCATTGACCCAATCCCTGGACCAAGCAAATGTATTCATTGGATAAGCTCACGCACAGGAGCTGAAAGCGTGTGAGTGAAACAGGAAGGGACACAACCTCAGAAGAACCAGCAGGAGTGGGGATGTCCTCATAAGAAGGCAGGCTGCTGAGTAACAAACAACAGTTGCCCACTAAAATTGTCATATTTATTATGTTTATGAACCATCACCATTACATTCTGGACAAATTTTCTATTTAGAAATTTCTAGGTCTAGAAGGGACTCTATCAGATCATTAGTTCTATATAATCTGATGGAACAATTGCTAATTTCTCCCAGAGGTTGAGGAATGTGCTTCTTCAAACAAGCCTTCAGCCCCTCCCCATGGTGCGTCCCGAGACAGACAGGAAGCTCCACCTTTTCTCCACTTCTGCCGTTTAATGCAGATTCTGCTGGTGTCATTCTTAAAGATGGCGGAGGAATAGCTGGATGCCATCTTCAGCATAACAACGTCTGATATGTTGAAAACTGCTATTGCCAATCCCTTGCCGGACCTCAGACCAAATAGGCTCAGTTGCTTCAGTCTGGCCTCTGAGCCTCATCACGGCAATGCTGCCCTCTGGACCATTCTGGCATCTTCTGCTCAGCATGTGGGCTTCCACTGTGTCCACTGGCCATTGGCACTTGGGGTTTCATCGACATAGTTCTCCCCTGGAATGTTGTAGGGAAGGAGTCACATTCTAACAAGGCTGAGCTGCGGGGCCAAAAGTCCCTGTGTGACTTTCCCAGTCGCTGTTCGTGGGACCCTGATGTGTGCGTACACAGACGTGGATTCAGATCCTGGCTCTGTGGTTTATGGATCGTGGGCAAGTGACTCAGTTCTCTACTTTGTATTCCTCGTCTGCACTGTGGAGATAATACCTATGGTATTGAGAGAATTAAGTGGGATGATTCATGTAAAGTACTGAATGAGGTATCTGATGTGTAAGTTGCCCCGTAAATCTTGGTTCTCTTCTTTTTGTCTTTGTCTGAATGGAGAAAATAGCAGGTAACAGCAGTCATATTAACAGGAAGAGACAGGAAGAAAATTCAGGTTCTGATCCCAGCTCTGCTACTAGATTGTTTATTTGTTTATTGACTTATTTTTTTTTATTGTATGACACTCACCCCTAAAATAGAGAGCTGGAAATAGATGTTAAAGTTGATCCCTAGGGTTATTAAAAATTCTAAAAATATAAAATCTAAGACTACTAGTTTCCTTCCAAAGAGTTAACAGGTGTTTATCACACATATATTTGCCATTAAAAATAACATTGAACATAGGAAAATACTTCTAATTCACAGAGTACTATTTTCTGTATCTTTAATTATATTAAACTTCACCAAAAACAATCCTGAGCTCTTAAGAATGCTGATTGCATATTTGTTTTTCACCGACTGGCTTATGTCACGTAGCGTAATACTCTCCAGCTCCATCCATGCTGTGGCAAAAGGCAGGAATTCCTTCTCTTTTTTCTGCTGAGTAGTATTCCATTGAGTACATGTACCACAGTTTTTTGATCCACTCACTTACCAATGGGCGCTTAGGCTGTTTCCAAATCTTAGCTGTTGTAAATACCACTGCTGTGAGCGCAGGGGAAAAATGGGATGTCTGTAATAACACAAACAATGAAACATCAAACAATGGAAAAAAAAACAAGTTCTGATTGTTTCTTGTACCCCATGGAATGGCAGAGCCAGAGAGTGAGAAAAGAATTTAAAAAGTCAGAAGTCCAAGGTGGTTTAATTCTGGACAAGAGAGCTCAGAGCTGAGCCTCGTGGTGACCTGCATGAGCAAGGGGAGATCGGGGAGCCAGATACAGGACCGCAGGCACGGGCCACACTGGACGGCAGAGAGCACAGGGGTCAAAAGAAGGAGACTGAGAGGCAGACACCACTGAGCTGGAATCCTCCCTGGGCCGCTGTTACAAAAGGAAGATAATAGCACTGGCCTCGAAGGGCTGTCCACGGCGCTAAACGAGGTACTGTTTGCAAAGTATGTAACATCCGGGAAGTGCTCAGTCAACCAAGACTCGTGTTATCAACAGAATCACAGCAGGAGCTGGGTGGGACTGTGCGGACAGGCCCAGAGAGAGAGCACCTGTTTATCCTGGTACACGATTCTTTCTTCTGTGGAGGTTCCTGCTCCCAATAAACCAGGAGCTCCCTGACAGTGTTTTGAACGTAGACTTAAGAAACCCCACTTTATTATATTTGCCTTTGAGGAGGAATTTTATTAGATGACTATCTGGCAGCACAGTTGGTTCTTGGCCGCCATGTATACCAGCACTCTAAATTAACAGTGTTATTAAGTGAGCTTGCTTTCCTCGAACATATGCCAAGGGATGTAAGGGGGAGACCGTCTTGAAATCTGAGGTTAAGATTTTATCACAATCTGTGAAGGAGAAAAAGCACATTAAGGAAATCAAACATTCATGAGATCAGTGTATTTAGTTACATCAAAATTAAAGGTTCCATATAACAAAAAAATATATAAATAAACCACTTAATTAAAACAATAAGATAAATGACAGGCTCAAGAAACTATATTCAATAAGAAGTTGGGGGGAGAGATGGGGAAAATGCAGATAACTGTACTTGAAAAACAATATAAAAAAAGAAAGAAAATTAAAAAAAAGATGGCAAACAGTACAAAAAAAAAAGAAGTTGGGACTCTTCTGACTGACAATTTAAGTAAACAACACAAAATTGTAAGTGCCTGGTAGATACAGGGAAAGAACATGAACGGGTGTGCCCCCACTAGAAAACAAACAGAAAAAAATACAGTGGCCAACAACATTGAGATACACAAAACGAAACACCATAGTGCTTGATTCACCTGTTATCTGTCACCCTCCGAACAGACTCAGTGGTAATGGCAGGGGTGGGGCCGGCGAGCGCAGGTGAATCAAGCACTGAAATGAAATAGTCCATACATTGCAGATGGCACAGGGTGCAGAAGTTTGGAAAAGTCATTTGTCAATTTGTTTTGGGAGTTACTTTTAGCACCTAAAGGAATAGTTTAAAATAGAAAAAAAACCCCTATACACAAAAATATCCATTTCTAATAATGAAAATTTAGAGGCAACATAAATGCTCAAGTCATTGGCAAAGTATTCAATGGAATGTTATCTCCCAGCAAGAATTAAATGAACAGTATTCACCTGAAAAGTAACATCAACCAAGACCTACGCAAACACATACAGCATCAATGATTTCAGTTTACATAAATTATCTTTGAATTATTCAGTGCTCATGGTATAGCTGTATATATATTAGATGCTTGAAGAGGAGAGCCCGGGAAGGCAGACTTCACTGTCTTGGAGAGGACAGTGTGTTTGCTGAACAAAAATGATCTCCATGAACCTTTGATTTTTCCTTACTGGGTAAAACCTTCCTAGGCCCGAAGGGCAACAGGTGAAGAGTCGCCATCCTGGCAGAAGGAATCCACCCCAGACACCAGGAGCAGGTGCTGGTGTTTCGAGACGAGAGAGGGACAGAGAAATAACTCCATCCCAGTTCTCCTTCCGTCCAATGTGGCATCCCGCCTCCCTCACGGGAACCGTTCTGAGAGCACTCCTGACAAACTATTTACATGCAAATCCACGAGTCTGACATTTTTCCATACAGACAAGCAGGCAATCATCGTTGATTACATAGATCGTTAGCAAATAATCACATCTTCCCCATCACTTTCTTGGAAGGAGCAGACACTCTTATTCCATTGATGTTGGATCCGGCCACGTGACTTGCTTTGGTTAGTGGGATATGAGTGTCCATGACACAAGCGAAGGACTGAAATGTGCTCCTGTGCTTGGGTTCTGCTCCTTTTCTGTGGTGTTCAAATCCAAGGAGAATTAGAGACATGGAGAATAGGCCGAGAATCAGCTTGGAACTGGGCACCAAATTTGGCTAAGCCTAGTTTAGACCCACCAAATCGCACATGATCTGCAGGCACGAGAGCAAGAAACAATAAGAGCAAGACTGTAATTACTGTTGGCCCCTGAGTGTTGTGCCGATCTTTTCAACAACACTGTCTCACATGCAGGTGACCCCCTCCATTATGTTCTCCCATGTTGGGTGCACATTAGGATCGCTCCTGGCCCCATCAGGGTAGCGGGGCAATGCAGATTTTAGGCCATTTTACTGTGGTTTCTGCGATGGAAGCTCTTCTTGATTTTTTTTTAGAGAGATTATTGTCAATATTTTCATTGCTTTTGGATTCCAAACCTGTGTTTCTTCTTAATGAACCACCATTCAGAAATACAAGGACCAGCTCTATTGGGGTTATAGTTTCATCAGATCTGATTCAGATCAGGAAACACTATATAGCTGCTTCTATGAGCAAGTCGTAGTGCTAGGGACAGAAATAAAGAAAACAAGAATGCTGTCAGGCAGTCGAGTCCTTTGAGGAAAACCGACAATAAACGGACAATTGTAGTGTATGTAACAGAAGGAAAACACAGGGGATTGTGGGAGCAGAGAGGATGCACAACTGAGACCGTGTGTGGGAGGGAGGAGTGCGGGCATTGCTAGAGAAATGCCTATTCCAGTGCATACTCAAAACATTAAACACATCCACGTTGCATTTAGGGTATGGAAAGGCAGGCATAATTCCGAGAGAGGTCAGGGAGGTTGGACGGAGAATTATGGAGCTAACTTGCTTTTAGAGAGTAACTCAGCCAAAGGTAAGGGGAAGTGCATCGTCTCCTTATTCCAACTGAGGTAATTATCACGAGTCTCTCCTGCAAAGTGATTCCACAATCCAGCAACAGAGAGAAGCCAGCTGGGCGGGATCATGAAGTCATACATCACAGCGCATATTAATAAGCCAGACTCGGTATCTTCGAAACTAGTGTTGGATCTCAGGGCTACGCCTCCTCCCTTCCTCCAGGTAAAATGATGTGCCTTGGGGAATGGACAGAATGATCCCCACGGTGCCTTTCAGAGACGGTACGGTACTCTAAGTTTAGCTAGAGTTTGCTGAGAAAGAGGCACCCTCTGCGGCTTTGGATGGGAAAGAGCTTCATGACAGGAGAATTGGGGAAATTAAGAAATCATCTGAGCACCACTCAGCAGGCCATGAATGGAAGAATACTGAAGACTCTCGGGGATACAGTAATTAAACCAGAAGCAGATTAAAGTTCTTCTAAAAGAGATGTCAGCAGAAAGCAGCGGTGATGCCTGCAGCCTCTAATAGGCCTGCTCAAAGGTTTGTGGGTAAAGGAAGCAGAGCCAGTACCCAGGACATGAACTACTGGAGGGCGATTCCTGTGCAAGAAAAGTAGTGACCCTGGGCCATCTCAATACCGTGAAGTGATGCTAGAGCAGGTGGAGACTCCCTTCACCAGACTTTATCGATTATGAGGGACAGCTGAGGGTTCGCAGAAAACTCTCTGGTCTTTGTGGAAGCTCCATCCAGTAATGGTGATAGAACTTCAGGGTTTGGAGGTGTTTCTGTTTAAGATAGACTAGAACTCTCACTTTCAAGCTTGCCATCACTTGTTGAAGGTGGGGCTGGTGGAACCTAAGAATGAGTCTAACACAGAGAGAAGTTGAGCTGAGAAATTACGTAAGACCTAAAGCATCCATTTGAGGTCCTAGGTCTTGCCATTTCTAAAGCCATCCTTCCTCCAACAGTGCTGGTGGGTACACACCTCTGCCTTCTTTTATGCTGTGAGCCTCTTGGGTGAGTTGCCTTTTATCTGTGATCAGAGGAGTCCTGGTACCTAATGTAAGCTCAGGACTTTATGTAAGTACATAGCCACACATTGAAAAAGCCTAGAATAAAAAGCAGCCAATTGTAATGGAAACTGCATTGCCTAGTTGACTTCTAAACACCGTTATCCAATAAAGAGCCAGAGGTCCTTGGAAACTGGATAGTTCCAGTTCTGAGAAAGGGAAAGTAGAAGGTAAGCCTGTGCTATCTCATGCCAGAATAAAGCAAGAAAAAACTAAAAAACCAGTGGACCTTGTTCAAAGAACACAGAAGCAGAGGGAAAAAAGCCTCCCATTGGCTAATTTTTGGAAGTTTAAACATCAAAACAATAATGTCTATAATAAATTGTAGTCATCAAATTTTTTAAAACCCATAAATCTACAATGATGAGAAAGAAAGAAGAAAACAAAAGGGAAAAAAAAAACCTCTTCATTAAAGAAAAATATCAGCTTAAATATATAGAGGGAATTGCAGAATTAGAAAAAGACAATAGCCATTTTCTTTGGTTTAGACACTGATCAATGGAAGAAAAATCATAAAATGAAAAGTTTTGGGGAAACCAGATATTCCATGATGCCAAGACTTCTGCCCCCAGCTACCTCATAGGTTTTAGATAAATAGATTGAGGAAACAATAAGAAAAGACAATACATAAAACTTTGATAGGATATTGATTAAACTAAATAAAAATTCTATAGAAAGATGCTGAGGACAATTGAGGAACGATGAATGGGGCAATCGGATGAAACTGTTAAATAGTTTGTGCAGTAAAGGCATTGTGACTTAAAGAAGAATATTCTACTCTTAGCAAAGGCATACTGACATGTTTCAAAAGGGAAGGTCATGATATCTACAGCTTACTTTTATGTGGATCGGAAAGACATGCGTAAATATATATGCTCACGTGCATGAATATTGACAGATGAGGCAGCCATGAGGAAGTCTTAAAACTGTTGACAGTTGTTAGAAGATACCAGAGTATTCTCTGTGCTAGTCCAGCGCTTGGCAAGCATTTTTGTAAAAGGCAAATACTGCCTTTACAGGAAGTACCCTCTACGTACAAGAGTCAGTGCAGTAAATAATAGATATGTTCTGCTTTGTGGGCCTCAAGGTCTGGGTCTTTGCTCCTCAAGTTACTTTTATAGTGATTGCCAAAGCAGCCGTAGGCAGCTCAGGCGGGAGTGGGCACGTGGGATTAGGCCCTCAGGTAGAGTTCGTCAGTTGCTGGGCAGCTCTTCCCATCTTTGGATGTGGTTGTGAATTTCCAACCTTTAAAGTTCAGAGAAAACGGGCTGATGTGCTTCACCGTAATGTTCATCATGGTGAAGCGCGCCAGGTATACGATGGAATAGTGGTAGAGCAGGGTTGGAAGGAGGGAGCCCTGTGATCCCTGCCAATGACCTTGAACTTTAGCCTGGAGGGTAACAGAGCCGATAAAAACACTGTTTACTCTCCTTTCAAATGCTTGTTTTCAGACCTGAGCTCCAAATCAGATGCGTTTTCACCCTTGCCCTTTCTGATTTTCTTTGCCTTCTTTTTGTTATCGTTTCCTGTTATTGTTTTTTTCCTAGATATTTCCTCAAAAATATCTAGACTTATTCAAGTCTGCTTTTATTAATTTCCCCGCTTAGTGACTGTAACCCAGAAGGAAAGGTGTTGTCGCTATGTGAACCGACTGAGGGAGATTACTTCACACCGAAAGATGCTGTCTCAGTGCTCCCTCGTTTAGCAAGACTTATCTGCTTTGACAGCTGGGGACACCCGGACTTCCTCCTGCCTGATATGAACCTCAAATGGACATGGAACTATTAAGGGAGTTCATTGGTTTGGAAAAGAGAGCACTCAAAGGTCTCAGGTAGATGGACAAGAAGTGCTAAAAGGTTGTCTCTTCAGGATCAATCAGTGGTTAGCCAGCATTTTATCCAAGTCAGTACCATAGATGGAGCTCAGGTTTCTTTTGTTTGGTAAAGCTGCTGTTTTCGGAGGTCTCCCTGTACCTCTACGTGCAAGATGCCTCCCCCTGCGCATTCTCTGGACCAGGGACAGTCTTATCAGACAAATAGCCTGTTGGAAAAAGCCAGTAGGCCTCATATGGCAATCTGGCTGAAGATAAGATATTCTTTTCTTTTGCTTTGCAAATAAAGTTATGCTTCTGTTTTAAGGGATTCATTCTTAGGATAGATGACATTTCTGACAACAAGGCTTTGACTGACATCATTGGCATTAGTCTGGGAATAGAGACCAGAGTCTACCCATGGCTGAGCGTCTTGCCATTCATGCACCTTGGTAAGTTGCTCCCCTTCCCTGAGCTGAGATTATTTTAATAAGATCAGGTGGGTAGAACAGATGACTTTCAATTCACACCTTCTACAAAGACAAGTCTTTTTTTTTTAAATTTTTGTTTGGTTTTCCAGTCATGATGTTAATTTCATATATCTCACACAAGAATCAATTCCAGAGGTAGGATCTGTTACTTCAATTGTATCATTTAAGAGATAAGGAAAATACTTGATGGAGGACTCAAATGTTGGAAAACTTTTAGTTTCAGGAAATAGCTAAGAAGCTTAGTAACCAATGCATGTGAAAAGCTATTGTTTCAGGAACTGGAGGTATTACCCACCCTGAGTTCAGGAGACCAAAAGCAGTTCTACCTTGTGCCTCAGGAGGATTTCAGGCCATCAAGGTGGTATCTGGGCCGTTGTGCTCCAGGCTGAGATGCTCACTACCCAGGGCACAAAGGAAAGAATGCTGAAGCTTTTATCTGATGAACTCTTCCCCTGAATTCCAAACCCCTTAACTACACTTTTCTTATAAAAACAGTCAGTTTTTAAAATTAAAATAAAATAAAATAAAATGGAATTTAGGATGGTCTGCTAGGGTACAAACCCACCATCTTCTCAGATCATTGGCATCTGAATAAAGCACCCAGAAAGATTCTATCCCTGTATCTGCTGATCGGGTTGGTAGGTGACAGGCAGTGTGAATACCAGCTTTTCCGGTTTCCTAGTGCCTAAAGTAAACACGCACACGCACACACCTGATAGCTTCGGTCATAATACCTTCTGAGGATAAATATATCAAAACTTGGGAATGAATTTTTATTAAATTCATGACCATGCTCAGCAGAGTGAAAAGAAATAAAAAAACCAACATGATTTCTTATTCAGCCTGTGGCACAGCTATCAAAACTCTTACCCTGATGCATAATGCATGCGTTTTGTTGTGATCGATCCTTGTGTGTTGCTTTGTAGCTCTTTTGTTTGTTTCTCCTTTTGAACTTGAAGCAGAATGAAGGGTAGGCCCCTCTCAAACACCGTCGTCTCTCCAGGGCCCTGCCAGTACGCAGTGCGTGTGCTCAATAACTATCTGTTTAATCAAATGAAACGGAATGAAATCACCTTCTTCAGTGATTCTTGGAGTTTGCCATTTGCAAATAAAGTGAGGATCAATAGAAAGAGATGTCCTACCTAGAACAGAAAGAGATTCAGTTAGGATTTGAAGCTAAATGTACCTGATTCCAATCTACTTTCATTTCATGAAACCATTCTTTCTTATAAGGTTATTATTTAGCACAGCCAAATTAGTGAACTTGAGGAGCTTGGGACTGCACGCAGAAAACCCCTAATTTACTGCACCCACACCCCAAACAAGAAGCCCACTTCAAACACTGATACCAACAATCCTGCCACATGTGAAAATGTCATTCAGTGAGTGTAAGGCTTTGGTCACCCCAAAGCTAATAACCTTGGGGATCTCACACGTAAATTATCAGACACTTACCCTTTCATTCAAATGAAACCATCTCCTCCCCCTCCCCACAGCAGCATATGTTTCGTTTCTTTTAAGGGTTTAAATACCAATCGCCATGAAGAAACAGATGGGAGAATGACATAATCTGGAATAACGGGCACTAAGAAATGCAAATCAATTAGACACGTTCTCCCAGTGAGAGAGCTTTTATTTCCCTCTCTGCACCCTTCTCCTGTGTTGCTGCTGTCCAGGTCATTAGCTGGGAAGCTTAGCACCTCATGGGGCGTGTGCCTGGTTTCAGAACTCTTCAAGGCAGAAGAGCTGTAAACCATGGATGGGAACAAGAGGACAGCTATTTTGGGATGAGGGGCTCTGCCCAGCAACCCCCAAGTCGCCTTTCTTATGGATACGAGATCATTAGATTTACATCTACAAATGCTTAAGTGAAATTAGATTGTTTAGAACAAAAGAAATTGTGTTTTTCAAAGGAAACCACTTATGTAAAAATATATATCTCATTAGGCTCATCTGATTCTTTAAAACTGTTCCTTTTAAGTAAAGTGGAATGAAAAAGCTTCTGTCATTCTATAACCATAAAATTCTATGACACAATGATTCAATTTCATACAGGAGATATTGGTAGTGAAAATAATGGGAAACTTTTTTTAGAAGATTTGTTCCCAAATTAATCAGGTTCACCATGTGGGGTAGAGAGTTTAGTGTCTGTGGAGGTGCTCAATCATAAATTATGTCATCATTTTACAAATACATTAGAGAAGTCAATCTTATAAAACATTCAGAGTGGTGCTCAAAGTGTGGTTCATGCTTAATATATTTGATAATCACCTGAGGTGTTTGTTAAAAAAAGTAATAATTAAAACCTTCAGGAATGTGCATTTTAAAAAAAATTAACAGGAAAATTCTGATTTAGTATCAAATCTGACAGTGCTTAGTGAGAAGAATTAGATGTGAAAATTGAGTCCCATTTCAGGCCACATTTTTTTTTTCTGTTTTTTTTTTTTTTTTTGTCTTTTTTCTTCAAAGAAATCTGTTTTTTTGAAAGAAGTCAGAGGAAGGTATTACATAACTAGGGTACCTGAGTTATGTGCAGAAGAAATAGATGCTGTTAAAAATGATCACAGACTCATAGAAAAAAACAGGGAAAATCTAGCCTCAGGAAGAACGGGACCTGTCATCACTCCTGGGAACCTGAGCAGCAAGAGTGATCTCTTGAGAACATTGCTTCTAGAATAACTCAGTTTTAGTTAATTCCAGATTCCCAGAATTTTAGAAGTTATCCAAATTGGAAACGGAGAGGTAAAACTATTTCTATTAACAGAGAATGTGATCTAAGAACAGAAGCGTCCTTCAGCAGGTGATTGGATAAAGAAGATGTGGTACATACACACATCTGGAAAATGGAATACTACCCTGTCACCAAAAAGATGAAATATTGCCATTTGTGAGAATGTGGAATGATCTCTAGAGTATCGTGAGATGTGAAATAAATCAGGTAGAAAAGAATTAGAACCGTATAATTATGCTCATATGTGGAGTGTAAAACAAAAAGCAACAAATGAATGAACAAACTCATAGACACAACAGTTTGGTGGTTACCAGAGGGGGAAGGGGTGTGGAGGATGAAGAGGATGAAGGATGTCAAATACACGTTTGCAGATGGAGACTAGACTTTTGGTGCTAAGCACACAATGGAATACACAGATGGCATATCGTAGAACTGTATACTTGAAACTTATATAATGTTATTAACCAATGTCACCCCAATAAGCTTAATTTAAAAAATAAAATCTCAAAGAATCCATAAGAAAGTTATTACAACGAATAAACACATTTGGCAGAGGGGCAGGATGTAATATCAGCACTCAGAAATTAGCCATGTTTCTGCACACCACCAACAAGGTGCCAAGACCACCATGTTGCTGGAACAACTTATGTCCACATGCAAACCAATGAAGCTGGACCCTTACCTTGCAGCATATACAAAAATTAACTCGAAATGGATCGAGGACCTAAAGTTAAGGCTTAAAACTATAAAACTCGAAGAATAAAACATTGGAGAAAATCTTTATGACATTGATTTGGCAATGATTTCATGGATAAAACATCAAAAGCATATCTAGGCAACAGAAGAAAACATAGATAAATTGAACTGCACCAAAATTAACCTTTATGCATCAAAGAACACACCATCAAGACATTGAAAAGACAATCTACAGAAGGGGAGGAAATACCTGTGATGTGTAAGTCCTATACCTGGAGACAGTTAATATCCAAAATACATAAAGAACTACAACTCAGCAACAACAAAACTCCAAAACAATCTAATTCAAAAACAGGCAAAAGGCTTGAATAGACATTGTTCCAGGGAAGATATACAATGGTCAGTATGAACACGAAAAGATACTTAACCCAATATCATTAGTCGTTAGGGAAATAAAAATCAGAACAAGGGGATATCACTTCACTTTATACCCATCAGGATGGTTAATATAAAGAAACGTAACAACACACACACACAAAAAAAAAACCCAGAAAGCAAGTGTTGACAAGGATGTGAGAAATGACAATCCTAACGTGTTGCTGGCAGGAATGTAAATGGTACAATCGCTGTGAAAAAGAGTTTGACGGTTCCTTAAAAAGTTAAACAAAGAACTTCCACAGAGCTCAGCAATGCATACATACACATCCAAAAGAATGAAGAGCAGACACTCAAATAAATCTCTGTAGACCGATGTTCGTAGTTCCATTGTTCAAAAAGGCCAAAGGTGAAAACACCCAAGTGACCATCAGCAAATGGATAGAGTGACAAATTGTGATATGTACGTATCATGGAATATTATGTGTATATAAAAAAGGACATTTTGATATAGGCTACGGCATGGATGGACTTTAAAATCATCATGCTGAATGAAATAAGCCAGACCCGGAAGGCCACGTGCTGTATGACTCCACTTATGGGAGGTATCTAAAACAGGCAAATACGTAGGGACAGGAAGTAGGTAGAGTTATCACAGGCTGGGGGAGGGAGGAATGTGAGTACAGAGTTTCGGTTTGAGATGGGGAAAAGTTTCGGGGATCAATATTGACGATGGTTACACAACATTGACAAAGTACTTGATATCACTTAACTGTATAGCCACTTGATAAAGATGATAAATATTATGTTATGTATATTTTAGCCTAGCCTTGGATTCTTCCCCCTGGATCCTCAACTCTCCCTGGTCCTTGGCTGGGGCCAGGGGTCTGAAGAGTAAGCATGAAGATTAGGGAACACAGGATGGCTTGAATGTTGACCCCACCTAGACGGCCACATTAAGGAAGGATCACTTTCCCTCGAAAACTCAGGAAGGGGCAGAGGAAACTGAAGGAAGTGAGTTTCCTTCAGCGGTATCTAATGGGAGAATAATTCCCTGTATTCACAAACTATTAATCTCTCAAATTCTCATCTGCATAACAAAAGGATGATTCAGCTGGCTCTGGCAAGCGTCATTTATATCTGCTGCTCCAAAGATTTTGTTCAATTTGGCAGTTTAATGCACACCTCAGTTAAGTCACTTAGAGCCAAAGGCTTCTTACGAAAGGGATAAAAAATTTCTGTTCCAAAAGGAGCAATTTATGAATAATTACACTTGAATTTGTTTATTTGAAACAGATAATATCCAGTATACTTGAGGCTCTGTTACACCACTAATGTCTTATTCTTTACCCATCTTACTTATTTGTGTTATCTAGCTGGTCCATGTTGATATTTATTTATTTATAAAATATTTTTAAGAGATTTTATTATTTATTTTTAGACAGAGGGGAAGGGAGGGAGGGAGAAAGAGAGGGAGAGAAACATCAGTGTGTGGTTCCTCATGTGTGCCCCCTACTGGGGACCTGGCCTCCAACCCAGGCTTGTACCCTGACTGGGAATTGAACTGGTGACCCTTGGGTTTGCAGGCCAGCGCTCAATCCACTGAGCCACACCAGCCAGGGCCCATGTTGATATTTAAATGAAAACCCTGGGCTTATGAGGAGTTGGCAAGTATGTGTGAGAAAGACTGTGTTGGCTTCATCAACTTTGATTCCAAGAGAAGAGTACTATGGCCATACTAGCTCCGGATCTTGATGGGGTTGAAGGTACCTGGAGGGAAGCCTACATCTTCCAGGCATTGGAGGAAGGAAGAAGGCAGGCAGAAGGATGCCCCAGGGCCATCCTATGTAGTACCTGTACACTCTTCCAGATCTTCTCTTAACTCTTTCCCTTGCTCATTTTTCTTCATAGCACTGTTACTGCCCAGTGCCTATATATTTATTCGTGTGCTGTTTCCTCACCTAGCACGTGCCTAGACTTAGCGAGGGAGCTTTACTTTGCTCACTGATCTGCTCCGAGCTCCCGATGCAGCATGGGCACATTTTACTGGCACATGGTAAGCAAACTATAAATATGTAGTGAAGAAATAAATGTAAATTCATATTCTTAGAGGTCAACTTTCTTAATCTTCCTCCAGCACCTCCCTCACCCACCAAACCAAAAAAATATCTGAGTCAGAGATTTCCTTATGGCAATAGCTCTGCCTTCTCTAGTAGCAAATAAGCAGATGCTACTGTAAACATATGGTTGTTCATTTACTTGCCTTCCCACTGGCTTCCCAACTCTCCAGCAACAGGGGCTGTGCAATGCTTCACAGACCTATTCAGTGGACATTCATCCGAGAGTGAACATTAACAAACGGACGTAGGTAGAATGTAAAGTTTTTCTTCTCTTCCCATCAGTTAAGTTCAAGAAAGTACTTGGGTCCTGATTTGTTGGCCTAGTTAGTTAAGCTTCTTACTCCTGGCAGAGAATATCTCGATTAAAAGATCAAGCATGAGATAAAGATGGACCGCAGAATGCTAAAAATATCCATCATTGTGTTTTGAACCATGCCAGTATAGCAGGGTCTAAATTAATCCTGGATTATAATATTTTATGATCAGTCATATAAGAGATAATACACAGGCCATATTAAAAAGGTTGATATTTATAAACTAGCTCTCAAGATTCAAGTAAGTTCAAGAACATATGAATTTTAAAAAGCCAAGCACACTAAAAAGTTATAATTTGAGAAAGTTAATTTTTCTAATTGTCACCAGAATATATGAAATGAAAATTTAGAAGATACGAATTTCAATATATGAAGATATATACATGTATTCATATATAATTAAATACTTACATGTGTATATCTTAATATTTTGTATATTATTTAGTTTTATATATGGTATTTTCTTCCATTTCATTAAATATTCTTAAAATTGCAATTGCTATTTATTATTTCAACATTGGGATTCATTCATGTATTCAATCCCTTGTTATGGGATATGTACAGACTGACAGATTGCAAACAGTGACCGCAGATCTCTGCCCTGGAATGCGCGGCTTTGAAAATCCTCCTGTAAAAGGGTGACGGCTGTTTCACCTTAGGTCTCTACGACTGGCTATGACCAATAGCAAGTGGTGATAATGACTGTTTTGACTCTGAGTCTGCACACCCAGAGAACTTGCCAACGTCCCCTTCCCTCCTTGGAACCTGGACAAGTCTGGGCTAAACTTCTCATGAGGGCTACGTGGGAACCCATACGAAACACGGGCCCAAATTGGCCCAGCTGACAGCAGGTGACATCTAGAAGCGGAACGGCTGACTGATGACAGTTACCTGCAGGTAATTAAGCAAGCCCACCCAAGTAGAGAAGGAACAACCAGGGGAACCATGGACAATGTTTTGTAATCATCGTTTATTTATATAATTTACACTTTGTTTCATTTTAACTTTCCTAATTGTAGTAGGGCTGTTTTTTGTTATTGTGGTAAATATATGTAATGCAAAACTTTACCATTTTAATTGTAAAATGCAGTGGCATTAAGTATATTTACAACATTGTTCTACATTCTCAAAAATTTTACATTCCAGAATTTTTCATCATTCCCAATGGAAACTGTACACCCATTAAGCACTAAGTCCCATTTCTCTCCCCCTAACCTTGGTAATCTCTTTTCTACTTTGTTCCTATGAATTTGCCAATTCTAGATCCTTCATGTAAGTATAACCACACCATATCTGGCCCTTTGTGTCTGTCTTATTTCACTTAGCATAATGTTTTCAAGCTTCGTCCCTGTTGTAACATATTGGAACTTCATTCCCTTTTTCGGATGAATAATATTTGAATATATACCATAGCCTGTCCAGAAGGCATCCAGCCATGGGATATGAAAAATAAAAAAAAGTTTCTGTTCTACTATGTCTGCAATCAGCCAGCGACCTGAAAAATATTTCCTTGCATGCCAGATCTCAAAAAGGAAAGAAAATAAGAAGGTGGCTTAGCTCTTCAGATCCTTACGATGGGTGCTGCTGGGGTCTGCACCCACTGAGTGGGCCAGAACCAAGGCTGGCCCCGCACAGGTCCCTCGGGGCGCTACCAGGCCAACCTAAACACACACCCTACATTTTCGGAAGACCTGGTGCCGCTGCCTGCCACTCCAGCATGGGAGGTGCTATCCCCACAGCTAAGGAATCAGAGATGGCAGTTGGTTCTAGCTTGTGGTTCACTCGTAAAAGATCAGCAGTCTCTCCCTTCACTGAACACTGCCCTGGTTGTGCTGAGTGTTGGATCAGGATCCAGAGGTCCAGGAGAGTTGGTTCCAATCACTCCTTTCAGCTCAACGATGGCTTGGTGGAAGGGCCAGCTGCTCCACTGCATAGCAGACATTCTTACTTTGCCATCATGTGAAATCATTCCCTTCTCATTTTTTAAATTAAACATTTTATTTTCAGAAAATTGTTGGTTCACATTGAGTTGAAATAAATAATACAGATAATCCCCACATATCTTAGCCTATTTTTCCTTTTTGAAAACGCTCCCTGTATACCGACCTATCATGCTAGGAATTTGCCCCCTCAGGCCCATCTATTCTGGGGTTCGCAAGCCCATATCTGCCTGTTGAAGCTCTGCCCTTGCTTTACATTCGGACTCAGGAACCAGCTGTCATAAAATACTTTCACCCTCAGCACCCACGTTTTGTTTTGTTTTAAATAATTCTACACGGTATCTGTCAGCTTTGCAAAAATAATAACACTTATATGTAAACTTCACCCATTAAACCATAAGCCCAGAGAGTGGCAACCATTTACGACTAGTACTGGTATGGAATTTTGCACAAGCAGACTCTCAACGTATACTGAGTAACTTAAATGTATCACCACATCGTGATCCCTGCACCTGAATACCAGATATGTTGACATTCCCTTTTAACACTGAAGTGCACTCATCTTCATGGGTGAGACCGTGTGAGTATAATAACTTTTGCAAACTCTGTGCACAGCGGTGGGCCGTATGATAGATGTTATTAATCTGAGGGCCTTAGAATGTTCCAAAATTCAAATTAGTATTTTGATTAAAAGAAAACTGAAAGATTGAAGAAAAGGAAAAGAAGGAAGGAAGAGAGAGAGAAAGAAAGACAAAGGAAAGAAAGTCGCAAGAACAAATACTCTGAGCTCTATCTAGCAAGTAAATATCTCACATTTGCAGACATTTTTTAGCAGCGAAGAAAGAGAACGCAGAAGCATAGTTAGTCTTGAGAAAGGCTAACAAGAAAACATAGGTATACTGGCATTGCACATGAACAGAAAAATGAGGCAGATGAATCATTGAAATATCACACCGGTCCTCTTGTTCGGCCCCTTATCCGATTATCTGAGGTCAAGGGAACAAAGAACAACAAAGGAAATTAGGTCTTCCATAGTTCTCATTAAATGCTTGAGGAGTCTGGCTACTGCTGAGCCGAGCACTTCAAGGGCTTTGGAAAAGGAAAGCCTGGTTTCTTATTTCACCACCTTCACTGTGCTGGAGGAAATAAGAAATGGCTCGGAGACTAATAATAGCAGAAGTGGCATCCAAAGCAGTGGAGCCCGGTGCCACTTCTTAAAGGCAGCGCTATAAATAATTAAGCATCGCTGTAGGCAGGCCACCAGGAAGAAAGGAGAAAGAGCTGTAAACAACAGAACAAATGAACAAACAAAACCAAACAGGAGAAGACTCGGGGACGTAGAAAACAAACTAATGGCTGCCGGGAGGCCGTGAGTCCCTGCCGTGGAGAGAAAGGCGAAGGGGAATAAGAGGTACAAATTTGCAGTTATGAAACAAGCGAATCATGGGGATGCGAGGTACAGAAGAGGAATACAGCCAATACTATCGTAATAGCTTTCTTCGGTGTCAGAGGGTTACTAACCTTCGTTACGTATATAAATGTTAAGAGACTGTGCTGTACACCTGAACTGATGTAATAGTATACATTAACTATATTTCAATAAAAATATTTCACATATGTGTATTGAAGGCAAAACCTATTTGGGCTTATGACAAGTAATTCTTTTTTCACCTTCTGCTCATTTGAAACCATTTAAAACCTGACTCGAATATAAAACCAATCACACGTACAGCTGTGATTACATAGCTACTCTTAGTGGGTTTCTTCGTGACACCTCAATAAATTCTTCTCCTGAATGCTGACTAGCTGGGGAAAAGGTGATGGAGACTAGATAAAAGAGAAGGAGCAATATTAAATAAGAGGAACTTCATTAGTTATTTTCCAGATGAGCAAACATCATTGACCTTGATTTATTTTAAGTACCGGCAGCTAAAGGAAATGGATATAAACTTTGATGAAATGGTGATCTATCCACTGACTCTTGAATAAAATGAAACAGGCAAATGTATGCAATGTGTCTTCAAGAAGATGAAGCTTGGGTGACTTCAGGGTTCATGGCTTGAGTAACTGCCCAAGTAATTCTTCTAAAAACTGGGTAGATGACCTTGGCCGTATCCCTTTCCTTCCTGCCGTCTCAGCCTTTGCATTTTTAACATTAGAAAGACGGATGATCCTTAAGGTTTCTTCCAACTTACTTTTTCTTTACTTCTAAGTCTCTTCCTTACATATTTAAAATATTTCTTCAGTTTCCACTGGCTGCTGTCGCTCAGCCTGCCTGCTTCTCTGGCCCCGAGTCCAGACACCTGCGATACTGTGGTCAATGTGACATCAGTGTCGGCTGAGTGCTGACCTCTTCCAGCTGCGTTGGGGGCGCTGCGACACATCATTCATCTTGGCCGCAGGAAATAATGAGCTGAGAGCGTTCTCATAATCAGACCCATTCGAAAGCAATTAAATCCAAGCCAAGTGATAAGGCTTTGCATTACTTCTGTCAGGGTTGTGGGCCGTGGGTGAACCTATCATGTTCAGTTGCCATAAAGAATGAATAATTGGAAAGGCGCCGTTAAGGGGAAATGTGATATTTAGTCTGTCAGAGTTGGCATAAAAGCGGCAGTGAGTAAACACTCAGACTGAAGAGTGCAGACAGGGGTCACTCAGCTACCCCTTTGGGGGAACTCTCGGGCTGCAGACAATGAAGGGACATCGTACCACCTGCCATGGATGTCTCTGGGAACCTGTGAAAGTGCCCATCACGGCAGGTGCCAGCCCCCTGCTCACAGAGATAAGCGGCTGCCTTCTTTGCCTGTGTTGTGCATACACCGCCTCATCTGCAAATGCAGACACTGAAGAGTTTCAGGCAGAGTGAAGTATTTCTTCAAGACTCCCCCCTGGGAGTCCACCCGGGGCCTTTTCAGGTAACCGAAGGACACCTCGTCCACGGTGCCTGAGACTGGAGTCTGGGGTCGGACTGCCCGGCCCCCCAGGCCCCTGTACGACCTAAAGGAGGCAGGAGTGTGAGCGGACAGCTGGCTTCACCACGTCCTGTCTCGGTTTTCCGAATCATAGGATGGATATAATGATATAGGTTACTTAGCCCTTATCTGATCCTCTTCAAACCAAAAATGTTTCAGACTTCAGGGTTTTTTGTAAGTTTGAAAGCTAACGTGATACGTATGGGCTGGCCTATACCACACGACAGGTAGGGAGAGGAACCTGGGATAAAGACCTCCCTGTAATCAAAAGCAATCGTATTTCTGCAGGAAGACCATGTGACTAGTCACAATAGTAAGATAAGGGTCAATGAAGAAGGGACTTACATCACTTCAGGCCAGGTTTTTATGCCAAAAGGATTAATTAGCAACAAGCTTCGATTCATTTAATTCTTTGTCTGAGCTTGTATAATTTTTGAATTGCACAGAAAGGATTGCAGACCTGCATCTTCTACTTCACAAGGGAATGTAAGGGTTAAAAGAAATTAAGTGGAAAGCCCTTAACACCAAGTGTCTCACATCAAGTGCTTTATTGAAATAGCTCTTATTACTGTTGTTGTTTTATTATTACAGCAATGGGCTTAGACAAGTTCATTAACCTGTTCAATGGGCTTAGACAAGTTCATTAACCTGTCCCAGGTCACAGAGTTTGTAGGTGGCTGACTAGAATTCACAGCCATGTTTCTTGGACTCCGAAGCACATCCCCGTCTCTCCACTTCTCACTGCCTTCTGTGGGCCAATGCCTCAGTAGTGGATGAACTTCAAGTTAAAGCCCACATGGTGGGAATTTAGGTTTGCCTGTTTGGAAAAACAAAAGTCTGGATTGGGTATGTAGAGTGAGAAAATACTTTTAAACCAGGTAGTTTTATTGGTTAATTTAATCAAAAAGATTGAATGCATATAAAAATCACATTTCTGTGTACTATCAATAAATATGTGGAAATTAAAATTACAAACAGAATATCATTTACAATCTCTTCAAAAAAGCATAGAGAATATTAAACCCTATTATACTATGTTTTTCCCACACATACCTATAATAAAGTTGAATTTATAAATTAGTCACAGTAAGAGATTAATCACAGTAAGTAATAATAAAACAGAACAATAATAATAATACAGCGCAGTAGAAGTTACGTGACTGTGAACCGACTCTCCCTCTCTCTGCCTTTGAATGTTGTATCGTGGGTGCTCGCCCTTGGCTGTCACTCATGCTTTCTGATTGTGTTGCCACAGCGCAGGCAGATAATTTTTGGTTTTGTTTTTTGAGACCACATGGCTTCTTCAATCTGTCCATGACACCTGGCTTTATCATATGACGTGAGTGACCCTAAGTAAGTACCAGAGTCCATCTGTCCTTCTGTATTTTATGCCCTGTGCCTCTTTTGCTTGGCGTAAATTTGAATAGAACGTAAGTTCTACTGGGCATCTTCCCAGTGGTCAGGCAGATTTCCTGTCTGCAGGTGCACGTGAGGCGACGCACAGACATGCTTTGTTGACATATCTCAACACGGACTATTTCCTTCTGCTATCGGGGGGGAAAAATGATTTTCAAAACCCCTGACAAGGGAAATTTAACTCTAGGATCCCTGAAAGAATTACAAAATTCTCGTTCTCCATCTTTCTCTCAAGTTTTTTTCTAACTGATTATAAAGCTGGTATTGTACCTGGAAACAGAGGGCTTAGAATTGGCTCCCAGGTGCTGTCCTCTCAATCAAGTTAATTTAGTGTCAAGAGGCAGACACATTGTAAACAGCGTCCAGTATATGAGGAGATATTTCACAACAATTAGGTTTGGCAAAGTCCGGTGGTCCCCGACCCAGAAAGCCCTCACTCCCGTCACACCCCACTCCCGGTGTCCTGGATAATGAGGGCTAGGCCCACTAAGGACGGTGGGTGAAGGAGTTCTCAGTAGAGAGGGGACTGCAGGGCAGAACCGAAAAGGTAGAGAACGCAGCGTATTCAGTAAAGGCTAAGGCAAGTGTTGGAGGAGTACAAAGTAAGCTTTCGGAGGTAGCCGGAGTGATGACAAGGGGCCAGAGCCTTCCATGCGCTGCAAGAGCGTGTCCTCACCCCACAAGCTCTGAAAGCCCTGAAAGGCCTTAGAGCACATGGTCAGATGTTTTGGAAAAGCCTCTCCAGCAGCAAGGAGGAGAGACTTGTAGGAGACAAGTTTGGCGGAGGTGAGAAAAATGGGTTAAGAAGTTATTGCTGATGCTGAAGGCCTGGCCTGGGCCATAGGCAATGAGAACAGGAAGTGATTAGGCAGACAGCCGGGGGTCGAAGTTATAGGGTCTTGAGATGGACAGAACTTGAGGAGTTATGGCTATTATTTGAGGACAAAGCCTACCTTTCCTGTCTCTGGGAAAGCTTCTTATACCAAAACAATTTTTAGGGTTCTAGGTCCTGAAACACTAGGACAAATTAAAATACCTAGCATTGATCCCACCCTCCCTATGGGTGCAGCACTGTTCTCACATGTGCTACATGAACTCATGTGTGCCTATAAGTAATTACTATTGTGACGAACACACACAAAGAGGCAGAAAGTAGAATGAGCATTTGCAGCACGGATATTTGACAGGATTTCAGGAATCTTTGATACTGTGGTCTGAGAGTCACCATCACTTACTGGGCTCCCGTGACTGGCAGAATCTCCCAGAAACAAGGACACTCCCAAGAATTAAGCAATATGGCCTTCCACTGACCCAGCCCCCATTCTGGGTTCACTGTTAAGCCATACCAAGAGGATTCCTGGGACTTTGTGTTTGGTGCCAGGTGACCAATGGTATTTCCATGTTGTGAAGATTGCCAAACCATAGGGGTCAGTAAGGGTCCAGAATCAGACACTGATTGGAGCTTGGTGGAAGGCTGCTGGGTACCGTGGATTGCCCCAGGAGATCTGGTTTGCAAGCCCACCACCATGTACCCTTCTCGAGCGTATATTGTGTGCCTGAAACTGTGCAGAGAGGTTTATGTTGTCTTACTGGTGGGGTCCAGGGCAGGCTGCCCCCCAAATATGCCAAAGGACACAGTAACTATTTCTAATTAAAGTTACTTGAGAAGCAGGTGTGCAAAAGGTCACCCTGACCCTTCTGGTGCCCCTGAAAGCAGAAAATAAATCTCCCACATGAGAGTTTTCTCCCTATTCCAGGAGAGGGGCATCCTTATTGCCAGAGATAAAGAATTCAGGGCTGAAAAAGCCTGTACAAGTGACACTCTGCCTAGATGCTTCCCTAATTAAGTCCCCAAAGCTAAATCTCTTCGTTTCGTCATTTTCTCACAGATTTATTGTTTCTTTGTTTTAAAAGTATGGCGACTGCCTTGGTCGTGTCTTAGTTTCCATTTCTATGAGATCTCTGTGCGCACGAATTCAATTGGAATCTTTTCTCTTATTAATCTGTCTCTTCCAATTGTTTTGAGACCCATCTAAGAACTCAAGACGGGTAGAGGGAGCACTGCCCCTCCCCTGCACCACAATAAAAGTTCAAGGTAAAGAACCAATGTTCCATCTTTCCAGGCAGAGAAACTAAGGCTGAGGGGATAAATGACTTTTTGGATGGGACACTGGAAGTCACTAGAGGGCAGGACCCACCTCCAACCTCTGTGTGCTTTCCAACATATCACATTGCCCTTACCAATAGCTCCAGATAGAATCAATTTAGTACATATTGATTGAAGGTTCTCAACGTGCCAGGCGCTGTGTGAGTTTCTGGGACTCATTACAAACAAGCAAAGCATACTCTTGCCCTTGAGGAACGAATAAGATAGAAAAAGGAACAGGCGCAAGCAGAATTTCAGTGCGGAGGAGTGAGAGGAAGGTAGGGTGATGAGCAGGGTGTTTAGGGTTCAGCAAAGATTTCCTGGAGAATACGAGGCCCCAGCTGACTCCGAGAGGATCTTTGGGATTGGTGGAGAAAAGTAAGGTGGGTAAGGCAGGAAATGAGGTCATGGGGAGCGCACTTGGGTTTGACCGTGGGCAGCCCTTGATGGGTTTTGAAGGAGTCCACAGAAATGCCACCGCGGTATGAAATGATTTGGGGCAGAAGGCATTTAAGTTCCTGACGTCCCGTACCTGACTAAGAGCAGAGGCTGCCAGAACCGGTCACTTCCCCTCCCCCAGGGCAATCGGGAAGATTGACTCTTGCCCCTGCAGATGCGAAGTCTTCACACCACACTTAAACAGCCGCTCTCGCAAAACTGTCTGCCGTCTGTTCCCCTAAGCGCACTCTTACCTTTCCAAGTCACTTGTTTCCCCAGAAGTACCTTTTCTCCTCCTCCACTTCTTTTATTAAGGTCGTTTATTGTCCCGTGTCTTTCTCTGGCTCCCCCTTTTAGATATTATAGAAGCCCAAAATTCTAACCACACCTTTGAGTCACATTTTCCTGTAAAGTGTTATAAGCATGTGATTGAATCTCTCTTGCTAACCTATCTTCTGTCAGTTTAATTAACTGGCACCCCAGAACTGAACCTAAGAGGGTACAAGAAAAGTTTACCTTCCCTGACAGTGTCAAGCCAGATTTTCAGGCTAGAGGGATCATTCTGGTTGTATCTGGAATAATGGCTTTCAGGAATTTAAGGAGAGAGTGGAATGCCAGTGACGAGGTTGGTGGCAGAAACAATGACTAACACATGTGACAGGCAGCTGTATCTCTCCCCCTCCTGCCCAATTCCATTCTAAAGAAGCACCCCGTCTCCCATTCCCAGTCCAGGTGAATCAGCTGGAGTAAATTTCACCTCCAGCTTCAGTAGTGGGCATGTGACTCCCATCTGGCCGATCCGAGCATTACATCCTCTTGAACACAGTGATTGTTTCAGGGATGGATCCAGGAGCCATTCAAAGTAATGCTCTGGATTACTTTGAGATGCAGTTAAGACTTTTGCCAAGTCTTCTGAGCAAGGTGGGTGCTTTTTCTATTGGGCTTAATCGAGGAGGATATAGGCCTGGGGTTGTAGGCAGCCTTCTCATCACCATGCAGAGTCTGACAATGAAGGCAACCCAGATAAGAACTGGGTCAGCAGAGATAGGTGCCAATACTCAGTGCTTGGACCAAGCCTTCCCTGGGAACTACTGAGGACATTTATTCAGCTAATACATCTCACATTTTGCTTAAGCTCAAGTACAAGTTGGAATTTCTGCCATTTGGGCATAAAAAAGAAAAGACAAGAAAAATATTTACATCTACAGAAGCCATGTGCAATATTCTAGGCCAGAAAAAAGATCAGGAGATTTTGACAAGGACTTTATCTTGCCATGTCACTTTGCTTCCATTGCTTTTCAGGTGGCCCCCTGCCTGACACCGCATGCAGTGTCGTTTGATGCTGATGCCCTTGTGGCAGTCACAGAGACAGAGAGCATCTCCCAGCCACCCAGGTGCACTTCCCACAGCCTTCATGGCTTGTCCCCAAGCAGAGAACTTTACATTTAGGTGAGATCCAGTTAGGAGATTCATAGCTAAAGGGAAAAGAGCTCCCCGATTATTCTCTTTTCTGTAGAAGTTCATGAAAATCCTGGCTTGGCTACACAGCCTCCTCCTTTCACAGTGAGGAGATTGTTCCATGAAAAATTCACTTGTGCTTTGGGTCTCAAGGACTCAGTTCTCCTATCCCAAATGGTTCATAAGTATCTCTGAAGAGACAGTGAGTTTCCTCTGTGTGGAGAATGCATCTCAATACTCAGTCTTGCCAAGACAGGAGGTAAAATATGCATTTGCTTCTTTGTGACATTCTGCATAGCATTACCTGTCTCCTTCCCTTTGTTTGCAGCAATAAGTGCAGGAGAAGGTTATTAACAGATAGTGCAAAACGTGGCTTCCTTTGAATGATATGGCAACATCTGCAGAGTGGAATTTAAAGTCTTGTGCTTATGTCTTCATGCACAGCAATAATTCCGTGGGTTATAGCCCTGGTGCATTTGGAAGCGAGAAACAATTCTTTCCTTTATGAAATAGGCTTCCTGATGGAAACCTTCCCTATACTAGCTTAATGAAGCCATATCTCATATTTTCCAGACAACTCATTCCATTTGATTCAACTCCTCAAGCATTATTGAGCTCTGTGTTAGATGTGGGGAATATTAACATAAGAAAAAGATGTGATCCCTGTCCTCATGAAGCTGAAAACGTGATAGTGGAGAGAAGCAGGTAAACACAGAATGAGGGTCTAGCAAAGCAAGTGCAATAAAATGGCCTAGAGAAAGCCCAGAATTGCACAGAAGAAGGAGCGATGGACTGCATAGCAGAGGAACAGGAAGGAGCCACGCCTGGGGTGGATTTAGAAAAAGGCGGTCAGACAAGCAAATATAGCCAGGCTGTTGTTGTTCTCTGGGCAGAGAGAACAGCATGGGCAAAGCTGCAGAGGCATGAAGCAAGGGGGTGATTTGCTGATGATCACAGGCTCACTATGGCTGCGGTGAAAGTGTGGAAAGAGGGGCTGTGATAGTAGGAGATGCTGGAAGACTCAAGTTGGGCTGGAGGAGGAATGCGAGGGGACCCTGATTCAATGTCCGGATAAAGACCAGAGCTATAGCAATTATAGCAGGGATAGAGGCTGGGGGCCTGGGGACATTTTAGAGGGAGGACAGGGAAGACAGGTGGCTAACCAGTCTGTGGTGGGTGGAGTCAGGAACACCCTGTAGGTCTGCCTTAGGTTCCTGGTGTGTCCTCACACATTCACACCTGCGCCTGCTTTTCCTAAGCACATTTTTTCATCTGCTTTTGGCTCCACAGCAAACTTAGGCCAGTTTCTTTCCCTGCGGAACTGGCCCTTAGCTTCAGGAACTAAGTTTACCTTTTAGGGAAAGTATTTAGAAACCCTCTGAAGCTCACACCTCAACCAAGTTTTCGCATCTAATTAATACAAGTGACATTTTCACCTCCAACAGCCTGACTCCTGTATCCGTACCTCATTGTATGTGAAACTTGGGTGAGAAAGAGAGAAGTATTATTCCTAAGCCCCTTCGAACACCAAAACATGAGTTCGATATTCCCTTTTCAACAGCGCTTGGCTTTCTTCTCATTAATTTTCTGGAAGAATGAAAATGTTGGACAAGTGAAAGAAAGAGCTCTTCAGTGCTGCTGGGTTTTGTCCCCTGCACCAAGCTCCCCGGAGCACGTGCACCCATTTCTACAGCACGTCGTCATCCGGGACTCTGACTCGCAGGGATCCCAGCTTCGCAGAGCACCCCGAGTCTGCAGACTCTCCTCTGAGATGGGCTATGTGGCCTGGGTCTTCTATCCTTCAGCCAGCCGTACCGTGGGTGTGTATTTTGCAGGGGGTTATAATGGGCCTTCTCTCGGTTTCCCACAATGAAGAAGGTTTAGCCCCATGGAGGGGCATCACAGTAAACAATCCCAAATTATTCCATTGTTGTCTCAAAGAGTTCAAGTTACTTTCCAACCAATTGAAATGACTTGCTGGGGGTTTCTAAGAATATCTATCTAGTTAATTATGTCCTGAAATCAATGAAAAACCTAAGCTTACTGATCACTCAAGGCTTCTTAAAACAACTTTTTAAAAAAATGACTCTCCAATGATGTCAAATGAATGCAGCTCTAGGCTCTTCTAACAAATGACCCAGAGATTCCTGCCAACAAGGTTCTATTGATTTAGACTTCTTGTTGCCATTTCTTACTACATGTACCTAAGCCATAAAATTCAGACATTTTATTACTACAAGTTGATTTTTTACCTAGCGCCCAAAAGTGGAGAATTTAGTGAATTTTACGGAGTTTCTAATATGCAACTTATTCTTCATTTAAAATACTTTATCTCATTCAATTCTCTCATATCTCTTTTAAGGGAAGGAAGCCAACAATAAAAACAAAAGTTTTTTAATAAAATAAATAAACTGGGAAAAAATTTTGAAACCAGTGCTTCAACACCCATGTAGTACCCAAGTAACAAAATACTGATCCCAGTGAAATTTGTTCCTCTTGAAACGTGAGACGGGCGACAGCACAGCACTGAATTCGAATTCCCACGGTGTCTCTGCTGTCACCATTGTACTCTCTGAAATTAGCCGTGGATGAATTTGTTAATGGACAGCTTTTAACAGGAGAAATCCACATGCAGGGGAAAAATGTAAAAAGAATCAAATCACATTCAGCCATGAGTATGGGGTTAAAAAGATCTGCTCCATTGTTGAGCAAATGGAACTCTTTTTGGCAATTCAGGGGAAAAAAAACCCACTTCTTCTGTACACAGAAGCAGAAATAAGTCTCTGATTTTAGTGAACCAGTGTATGGAGCTTGACATACACCAGAGATATGTGTGCGATGTCTCACGCGTGTCTGCGCAGGGAAAGAGAATTGAATCATTGCATTTGTGCCGACAATGATTACGAAACTCTGCGGCCTTGTTCTACTTCAACAATAATAACGCTCCCTCAGACATACATGCCGTTCTTCATTGGACAAAGTGCTTTCATTGATGTAAGTCTATTTGATTTATCTGATCCTCACAACAAGCCTAATAGAGATTAATATTCTAATTTTAGCAGTAGTAAACTTGAAGCTCCTAGAGGTCAAATGCCATGTTCAGGCCATAGGTCAGGGGTGGTACTGGGGATGGTGTCCAGGATTTGACTCCTGGGCTCTACCCACTGTCATGTACTTCGTCCGGGACATTACCTCACCAACTGGTTGGATTGTGTAAAGAGCATTTGAACTCTTTTAGATTATTTTGTGTCCTAGCATGCCAGGAGTTTCAGATGCTGCCTGATAAATAGCCCCCTTCTTTGCTACCCAGGTTCTAGAAAAATTGGTCGGAAGAAATGCCTTGATAGAACACCAAACTCATCCTTATGACTACAAAGGTAGAGCTGGAGTATGTAGCTTGGAATGAGAGCCCAATGGCCCAGCTACCTAAAAACTCTAAGATTAAGCTTATTTACTCTTGGGGTTATTGGCAGTCCTGGATGGGGCCGCACATCCTGAGGCTGAGAAGACCTGCCCTGGAGAAGCAGCAGAACATGAGGTCGAACAGCTCGCTTGTAAGAAGGGTCTGAGCTGATCATGCCCCATTATGCTTCCCAAATATACCAATAAGTTCAATTCCTCTGTCTCCTTTGGCGGGGGAAGGGTAAAAGGGTAAAGCGTATTACAACTGGGGGAGACGCAAGTCTTTACAAGAAACATCAGGCTTAGCCTGACACTCTGAAACACACATAATTAATGGTGCAACATACAATCGATAGCATTTTAGGCTTCATTGCGGAGGTGTCATGGAAAGTTATAGGAAGCAAACTGGAGGACATGTTGCAATCTTATACTTAAAATATTTAGAGACAATTTATGCTTCAGAGAGCCCAGCGCCTGTGATCTGATGGATGCAATGAGTCCAATCAGATCTCTGAAGATTAACACAACATAATACGTTGAGCTTCATGTTATTCCAGGATCCTTACACTGAGTTTCAGGAGGGGTGGGCTGTGAAACTGAAACCAAGTACTCAATATGTGTTTTTGAATGAGTGGTTGAGTTAAGTGTATAAAATGTCAAGTAAAAACAGTATAAATCATGGCTTGTCTTTAATCTGCACTTTCTGACTCAGGAGTAGATCCTGGCCCCGACAGCCAGAGCACTCTTTTTTTCAAAAGGGTTCCATGATCATTTCTCTCAACCTGTCTGACTCTATTCCTGGACCTTTTTCAGTTATACACCTCTGAGGTGACCCCAGGGCATCACCCAGACCTGTTCTGTATTTAAGAATAAAATGGGGGGGGTCATTAAAACCACTAAATGTCCTTGCTGATGAGATAATAAGTATGAATGGGAACTGTGCCAGGGAAAGAGGGCGTAGGTTCACCCGCACTTATTTGCTCCAGTCTGAATAGTTTCTTCCTCAGTCCCCTTTTTTCTTTGGCTACGCTTCCTCTAATCTGCACACCTTCCCTCTTCAGGGGTCAGCTTCCCACTTCATGATTTTGGATAGTTGAACCATGACAATTAGACCCCAAAATAGTGGTTTCTCTGATTACTTTTGCTCAGTGAGAGTCTCCCGTGAAGCATTATCCAACCAGGACTGGTTGGTCACTTTAGACCTCAGTTTTGTTATCAATACAGCACGAGGGATTTTGTTAGATGACCTCTCAGCTCCTCTATAAGACTATGATACTGGAGAAAAAAATTAAAAGTATCTTGGATAAAAACCCTGAAAACCAATAATCTGAATGTGGTCTCAGTTATCATCATGCTGTCTGTCCATCAGAGTATGTGATACACTGGGTCCCCTTCTTTTCTCTCCGGTTAACTTGTGACATGCTAGATAACGCAGCATCTACTATTTCACAGTTTTTGTGTCCCTGAATGGATAAAATCGCCAGGCTTTTACTGGAGTCTCAAGCCAGGACACACCATATAAATTTGTTGAAAAGCAATCTGAAGAAAAAACCTAAAGCAACTGGGGAAGAAAAACCTGTGACTCCCAGGGGGACGATACGAAGAAATTCACCGACTTAGAAACAACGCAAGCCAGAAGATCATGGAAGTGCCTGATATTTTTAAAGTGTTAAAATAAAAATGAAAATAAAGTTATCTTAGAATTCTATATCCCAATAAAATATCTTTCCTAACTAAAAGCTAAACAAAGATACTTACAGATGAATGCTCAAAGAATTTTTCAACAACAGACCTTTGATGCAAAAAATAGTAAAGGAGTTCAAGCTAAAGAGAAACAAAAATATAGGAAAAAGCCAGTCTACTAAAGGAATTAAGAATACTGGTGGTAGTAAATTGTGAAGGAAAATAATGGCGAAGGGATGGATTGTTACTTATTTGGCAAAGATGTTTATATTTTACATCTATTTTTAATGATGATAACATCAGATTTGGCTGTTTTCCAGTGAAGAAGTTGTGCCTGAGGTTCACACCCTACTTCCTGCCATCAAATCGAGAGTGTTACATCTAATTGGAGCTATTACAATATTTGCAATATTCTTGCTAATTCATTCTTTAATAATTAGCTCTGTTGGATGTATTCGCAGACTACGGGGAAGAAAAAGATGGAAAACTTGAAGGCACATTCAATTATTGAACTCTCTACTTTGTTCTCATGTGATTTGCCTTGCAATTTGGATACGTAAACACCATAACCCCATGATACAGATAAGAAACTAGGCTCCGACAGGCTACGCAAAGTGTCCAAGGTATGCAGTTAATGTGCTTCTCATTTAGTTTTGGATCCCAGAGCCATACAACTCTAAATGCACGATTGGTTTATTAGAAAGATTCTAACTTATTAGAGGTGCTGTATTTTAGGCTTTCCTAAAAACCTATGCTGAAAAGGCACTCAAAGGACAAATAGCACCCCCTAAGTGAGTGAGTGACTACACCCCTCCGGTTCTCAGTTTTTCCATCTACAATGGGGGCTGAGAGCAAATGGTAGTGTTTTCTCACCCATCTCTGTGTGTCGTTCTCAGCCCATAGGGCTTCCCATTGGCGCCAGCACTCGCTCAGCGGTCTATCCCGGAAAGTTGGGCATCGTCCTGGACTTCTGCCTAAACATCTTCCCCTGATCAATCACTGTGCCCCACGGATTCCACTCTTCACACACTTCTCAGATTCATCCGCTGCTTTCTGTTGCCGTTGCTTTTGTCCGAGCTCAGTGGCTGTCCCAGCCCAGAGGCTAGTGCACCTCTTGCCTGGACCTGCAGGCCTTCCCAGTTCGTCTCCCTAGATCGGTCAACGCAGCAGGTGTGTTGAATGTTTTGAGTCCCTTAAACAATGTGACACATTTTAAACATGTAGAAAAGTAAAACATAATAGAAAATATAGGCAACTCCTTTCAGAATTAACAAGTGTGAATTTTGCCATTTGCTTCAGGTGGTTTTGTCAAGAAATAAAATACAATCCGTGTTGAAGCCTCCACGTGTTTGTCTCACAGTTTCGATTTCCTTTCTTCCCCTCAAAGAGGTGCGCATTCTCCTGAAGATGGTGTGCACCCCGCTGAGCTATGATTCCCAATATCAGAACCATGACAAAGAAGAGTCTCATGTTTTGGGTCCTAAAGTTTCTGCAATATGGGGGATGGCTATTTAAAGAAAAAAATTACAAAACTATGAATTCAAAATTAGGCACCAAAATTTATATTGATTTTGAAAGTGAAACTTAGAACAATTGAAAAATTTAAACTGACAAATGTTAAATGAATGACAAAATCGAGAAAAACAACATAATAGTAACTAAAGACTTGACCCACTTGTATAACACTTTTTGCCTACAGTTTTGGTGGCCTAGTCTTTGATTGACACTTCAGAGTGTTATGCTTTTGAAAATGCCATTTTATGTAAAGAGAATAGAAAGATAATTCCATTCTTCTCCTCCATAGTTGGCTAAAGCTTGTTTCTTTGTTATTGATAGTTTAGAATCATTTATTTAAGCTTTACTACATCATCGTAATGTCTTGTAAACTTGGGGGATTGTTTTCCGATTAGGGGAAAACTTAAGTTTCCTTCTTAGATGAGCTGTAATATTTCAGGGTGAATGAAGTTTTCTTATGCCGTGACTAATCATAAATACTCTTTGAGCTGATGACATTGATGAATCAGTACCCATGCTTTCTGGTGCTGGCCTTAGGAGACATTCATAGTCACATGTGACCTCTGTCCCTCCACCTGAGTGTCCCCATGCCAGGTGAGTAAGCACAGAGGACAGTAGGAGCGTTCCTGGAAGCCATTCCTCTGGGGGAATACGTGTACAGTGAAGTGACTGAACACAAAAACATATTCCTCTGTACCTGGACGACATGTATCTCCGATTCAACTTCCCCTGGTTAGATCCCCAAACTTCTCATGACTCGGCCAAAGGCGCTGGCTCCAGAGGAAATGCAACAAAGGGAAAGGCCGAGTTGAAAGAGAGAATGGTCTTAACTGGTGATGCTTAAAGCATCTGGATTTAAGCAAAATTTACAAAAGCTTACCACCCTGAGCACAGCATGCTTGAGTTCCTTTCCAGCCTTTGGAGGGGGCCCATCAGAGAAAAGCCGGAAGCTGGAGTCTCCATTGGCGTCGGAGCAGGTTCCCCTCTGATGACCACATGTGCAACGCCACGTCTGCAGACCGCTTGATCCCCACTTGTCACAGTGGTTTTGTGCAAACTGGTGAATTTGGATGCACCTCCGCAAGCAAATGGCTTTATGAGCAACAGCATCTTTGTGTACATAGCAAGGTGCTCTATCCCCCAAGCTCCCCCCCCCCATGGGGCGCGATGCTGTGCACTGGCCCCGTGTGCTTACGCCCGTCAGCAGGATGTAGTATACTCTCGTGTGACTTAAACTTGTGTTTAAGTGCTATCATGCTGACATAGCATTCTGCAGTTACCTTTCGCATAGATTTTCAAGAAATATTCATGATGATTTGAATAGATACATGGATAGGTATAACTCAGTAATTGCGCTTGCTATATGGCATTCCATTGTTTGAAAACTTTCAATTTTTCCTTCTTTAAAATCTGATATCTGATTAAATACTTCTCCTACCTCCTCCTTCTCTTTCTCCTCCACCTGTAAAATTGCTTGGCTATTCTTGGCTCCTCACTTTACATTTTACAGTCAGCTATTTAAGTTACACGCACACATACATCAAATCTATTGTGATTTTTGAAATTTCATTGTTTTAATTAATTATGTTGGGATAAAATGTCATCTTTAGGATTGTTATGCTTCCTCTCCATAAACACTGCTTATACTCTTATTAATGTAAGTCCTTGGACCTAAGTCAGAGCAGAAGCCTTCAGAGACTGTTGGATTAAATTAGCCGAGGAGCGGAGCCATTAGTGTAGAAATGAAAACCTTCCGAGGCAGAATGGCTTTTTAAGCGATATCTGGGCACTGACTCAGCTTTCTTTGCCTGGGAATTAGAATGTGGCCTACAGAGAGTTCAGTGTTGGTAAACATTGCACACAGGTGCAGAGATCATTCTGCGCGTTATAATTCTAACATTCACTTATAGGGGAAAACTGAAAATGTAAAAATGCAAGGGGGTAGCAAGTTCTCCCTCTTTCTCAGGTCCAACAGGACTTTCTGCTCATGGAGAGAGACCCCTGCACGGCAGGCCCTGAGTGCAACCCAAGAGCCAGGGAGGAAGCTGAACTCATCACAGCTCCACGGAGCCATCCAAGTCCACGAAGTCTGAATCTTACCTTAAATGCAGTTAGAACTCATGTCAGAAACGATGTCATCGCCACTACTATTGCAGTGATGGTTTACAGCTGCACTGAAATAAGCCTTTTCTGTTTTTGATCTTTCTCAGGACTCGGGGACCTCACTGCATTTGAAGAGCCATGTGGGGCGGGGGGTGGCAATTCTAAAGCACTCCACCTTTGCATGTCACTGCTCCGCCATTGTTTAATTTATTCAGCCTGGAACCCCTTTTGGATATATTTGGATCATCTCACTGCGTTCTTCATAATGGCTCTGTGTATCTTTTTAATAGTTTTCCTGTCATTATACTCTGAGCTGCATTCTGCACGATGTCTTGAGGTTGCGACTTGAAGCACTGGGAACTATCCAATATTTTCCACCACTTAGAATCTAGTCGGCTTGTCGTGGTTTTATGTATGTCCACTGGCAGGACAACAGACGCCCCCTGGATCAGAGACCAAGATATTTCGTTACTCACAGCAAAAGCAACAGCCAGAGTCGCATTGTAGCTTTGGGTGGACAAGTGCCCCTCCTACAGGGTGGCAGGGGGAAGGCCAGGTCATAGCTGCATTGGCAGCGGTGATGTTTGTTACAGGAGAGGGAGCTCCAGCTGAGGAGACGGATCTTTTGTGGAGGCTGCTGGCACCCCTGCCTGGTCTCTCTTCCAGCGACAGAGAGACCTGATTTTTATCATCTTTGGAGGAAAGCAAATCTCTCTGAGGAGGGAAAGAAATATCTCCGGGTTTATTACCCTGGAATATCTCCACGGAGAGCTGTCTCACAGTCTCTCCAGGGGAGCCCCAGTCTTGAACTTGATCTTTACTTATCCCAAATGTAGATGAACTTTCTCCAGAGGGAGTTTAGGTCTCTTTCTTTCCCAGGCAGCCTGTGTATATAAATATTCCTGAAAAGGTAGTCCTGGAATAAATACACACACTGTTAACACCTGGGTGTGGGAAATGTAACAACCACATGGCGAGTTACCTCCCACGCAGATCCCTGCCACGGCATAAGTTTCCCCTTGAGATGTTTTCATCTATTTTTTAACTCAGGGACTAAATATTTAGTTGGTCTCTATAATTCTCCTCTCAAAACTTCATTTGTTTCTTCTCATTTTTTTAATATATTCTGCTCTTCCATAAAATTATTTTTTACAAAATTGTCCTGAAATATTATAATTTTAAAATGACTTTCAAATTGTTCTTGCTTTGCTAATTTTCCTTCAGTTGGGGGTAGGTCACTATTCTTAACTCTCAGTGGTTTTATTTCTTCTTGTGTGATTGTTTGTTTGCTTGTTTGTTTGTTTTGGTGAGAGAATCCAGTGAGGTGCATTACAGAGGCACCTCAGGGGTCTTGTGTTCCCAATGGACAGATTTCTAGGGTTTCTCCAAGTCTCGATCAGTTATTGCACTAAATGTTTCAGCTTTGGATTTGCACATCAAAAGGATAGAGTCAGCTTGGACCACCCATTTGTACCCACAGTTTCAGCTACATTTTCTACTTTCTACTGTATCATATAGCAACTAAAAGGTAAGGAGTGCTTATTATGTGCCAGGCACTCTGTTTAAGTGCTTTGCATATGTCATCTTACCTTATCCTTGCCACAGCTGTGAGATTTATACAATGATTAATTCCATTTCATGGGTGGGAGAGGGAAGCTTGCAAAAATCAGATTATGTTTTCTATAATCACAAACCTATTAGGTGGCAAAACGAAGTTTCAAGCCCCCGGCAGTGTGATCTCGGAGACCTTACTCTTAACCTCTGTGTTAAGCGTTCCTTAAAGAGAACAAAAAGAATATGTTGCAAGTGAATGAATGAATTCTTTAGTAAAAATCCGGAAATGGAAGCGGGCTGTGTCCCTTTACCCCACAAGCTCCCCAGCCCTCCTCCTGCGGTCAGGGTCAGGATGTCCACGATCCCACTGACTCAAGCGTAACAGCTGCGATGGTATCAAACCTGCAGAATGGTCGGAGCCGCCGCTGGCCCCCCCCCCCCCCCCCCCCGCCCCCCGCAAAGCGTGACAGCGGTTTGTAGTCTTCCCACCGGCACGGGGAATGCTGTTAAAGGACTGTGCTGAGCAGCCAGGTGGGGGCCAGTATGCTCAGTCTTAGCAGCTGCCATTCCCCCGACTCCTGAAGGCTTTGTGTGTCTGGGGGATATGAGGCACTTCTGAAGAGACCTAAGCTTTCAGCCAGTGACAGGCCCTGAGTGAGGAGAAATGTGACCTAGACCCTGGTTTGAGAGCCATTATCGGGTGGGTGAGATGTGACCAGATGGCTGCCCGTAAAAGGCAGCCCAGGGCCCAGCTCTGCAAATGCCGGTGAAATTAAATCCAGGCCTTCGTGGATTTCTGGGGGCTGTACTGCAAATTAGGAAAGAGTGAGGCTGCAGGACTCTACGCCTCTGATTTCCAGTGCTGGAGGTGGGGGTGGGCAATGGAGCATCGGTCCTTTTCCCGAGTCGCGGGGGACCAGATAAGTGGACATTCTTGCCCTAGATATGGCCAGTAGAGGTAATAGCATTTCCAATAGCCTAATATCTATGAATGAATAACCCTCTTTAAGTGTGTTTTATTAGATTTTTAAAAATTGAAGTAATACATGCTTGCAGGAACATATCAAATCACTCAGATTTACCTAAGATAATAATGTTAATCATTTTTGTTTGTGTCCTTTGGATTCTGTTTCTTTCATTTCCATTCCTTATACCCTATAAACTATGAGTTCTTTGGGGGTAAGCCAATATCTTAGTGTTACTAACATCTGTCATAAGACCTGGCTGTAAGAGGGGCTGGTACATGCTAACAGAGTGAATGAATTCAGACTCTGAATACAGCTGATTCCAAACCATTTGACTAGATTCTCACTTTTGAAAGGATTCAATGATACAGAAATTCTGTAAGAAAAGACTGATCTATCATAATTATTAACTAAGATGTGATCCTTTTAGCCTCTTTCTGTCCCTCTTTCATTCTCTGTCTCCCTCCACATGCATTGAAATATGAAGCTATCAGATTAGGTATTTACAGATAATGTAGACTATTTTTTTTTTTTTTTTCAGAAAATAGTGATTCCCATGGGTACCTACATCAGTCTTTTGCCACAGAGTCCTTTCTGCCCTGTGCACAATGATTTCTTGACTTTACACTCCGCAGGGTGCAAACAGCAGGGCCCGATGCGTCAGCAGGTAGCCAGCCACCTGGGAAGCACATCTACCTGATGGAAGTCAGGTAGCAAAGAAACACGACTGCTAACACGCAGTCCGGCCCTTGGGGTGCTGCAGTTCTTACAGACAAAGCAGGCTGAACTGTGGGCGACATCATTATGCTTTTTAAAAGCGATGTCTGAAAGTACTGTACTGAGGAGAAAAATGTCCTTCTTAGGGGAAGCATACCAAAATGAGTTGACTTGGCAGGACAAATGTCAGGGTGAAGCCTTGGGAAGGGATGTGAGACAAGAAATTTACAACATCCGGGGCCTACGGTTTCCTGTTTTCGTGTACAGCTGGCATTTGTGCAGCGCTTTGAAGTTTGCAGAGCATTCTCACATCATCATTTGTTCACGAACCACATTTTTTGAAACAGCTGCTGGAGTTCAGGAAGGGGCAAGCAAGAATGAATGTGAATCCCAAGGGTCCTGGCATCTGAAGACTAGTAACCCATCCTTGTAGAACGTGGCCTGGTGAGAGTCCTGGCTGGCCTTAGCAACTCTGCCTGTCTCGAGAAAGAGTCAGAGAAGGGGACGGGCTACGGGGCAGGGGTGTGGGCAGAAATGTGCCTTCCCCAGGGAGCTGAAAGTTTGGAACCTCTGCTCCTTGCTGTCTCTGAGGAACTGATGGGAAAGCCAGATGAGAAAAAAGATCACTTTGAAACTGCTCAATGAATACCACCGCGCAGAGGCCAGGGATGCTACGAGAGCCCGGAGGAGACAGATGCGGCCCAGGGTGCGGTCCAGCCTGGCCAGGGACCAGGTGGGCTGTGTGGACGAGGTGGCTGCCCCCGTGCAGGACCAGGACTCGCCGAGGCCGTCGTGGGAGATGATGAAACCTGAGGACCGAAGAGATAGGTGTCCTGCCAGGGATCAGGACTCAAACATACTCTTTTTAAATTTTAAATCCTGGTCTTTTTACCTTAAAATAATCAACAGAAATAATTTACTCTTTAGAGAATACTCATTTTGCCCTAATCTTTTAAAAATAATATTGGCTATTTGATTGTACCAAACTGTTCTAAGCACTTTACCTATATAATATACTATGAGGCAGATACTATCATTCTCATTTGACAAGTGAGGAAACTGAGGCACGGGGGCTTAATCACACATTTAGCCATGATGGAGCTGGGGTTTGAATCCAGTTTTCCTCCGGCACCGGTCACCTTAATCAGTGTGCGTGCTGTGCAAGCTTACCACCAAGAGAACCTCACTGAACAAAGTTATTCCGAAAGACGCATTTCAAGTAGAAGGAAATTAAATCCAGAAAGAAGGACTCCGGTCCGACAAGAAGGGTATAGAAAGAGGGGCAAGAGGGGTCTACCAAAACAAATAACTTCTGCGTGAATCAATAATAAAGTTGTGAATGATGAATGTTGTGGCAGAAAATGAGGAGAAATTAAAATGCAGACAGTAATAACTGTTGGCAGAAAAAGAGGGGAATACTTAAAGTGTTTTGGGTCCTTATAATTTTCAAGAGACAGGTCGAGAAATTCATTCATATTAAATGTGTTTAATGGGAATGTTAACCTTTTAAGTATAACCTAAGAGAAGGGATGGGGTCTGCAATCTTGAATGAGTAGAAGGCTAATAAATAATTTTTTAAAAATGTGGCTACTCAAAAGAAGGCAGGAAGGGAAAAGAAGCTTGGGAAAAGCAGGATATATAGAAAGCCCAGAATAAGCTGGTAAAATAAATCCAAATATATCTACAATTACCAATGTAGATTGTAAGAATGAAACATATTTACCAGTAAAGGGGGAAAAAGACCCATTTAACTGTATACTATCTATAAGAATACAAGTGTTCAGAAAGGCTGAGATTTAAATGTAGAGAAATACACGTTAAACACGCGATAAGCCATAAAATAAATTGATGGAGAAAGATTCAAATCAAGCAAATGGAGTTTAAGGATATTTAAAATCAATAAAATTGAAAGTCAAAATAGACAAATCCATCAATACTGACAGTTTGAATACAGTTCTCTCAGTCATTGATAGAAAAACAACTGCAAAATTAATAAGCATATAGATGCTACAAACAGTGCATCAATAAGCTCAAACTAATGGACAAATATAGAACTCTGTGCTCCTTAATTAGGAACACACATTCTTCTGAAGCACAAACGAAACATTCATAGTGATGGACCAGCTATCAAGCCATAAAACCAGTGGCAACAAATTGGTATCATAAAAAAGGAGTCTTTTGACTTGCTATAAGCTATAACAGGCAGATTAGGGTGAAAAGTAATTTTTCATAGCCATTAACTCCTTCAAAGGGCAATGACATCTATTCTGGAAGGAATTTTGAAATTGTGAGCCCAGGAGTGAAGCCAGGTTGAGAATCGGAATGGATAAATTAAGAGTAAAATATATCGCCTCTATGTGCAATAAAGAAAGCTTAATTCAGAGAAACAGAGAGAGTAGGGTTTTGGTTCTCAGCGGCTGCAAGCAGGGGAAAGGGGGGAGATGCTGGTCAGAAGGGGAGATGCTTACAGGATGAGTAAGTTCTGGGGATCTCATGCGCAGTGGGGTGATTATAGCAATCTTAAATGTTCTTGCCACAAAAAGAAATGGTAATCATGCAATGAAATGCGGGTGTTAGCTAATGCTGGGGTAGAGATCATCATTCTGCAATATATAAATGTTTCGAATCAACACGTGGTGTACCTTACAGGCATGTGATATCATATGTCAATTATATCTCAATTAAGCTGGAGGAAAAACAGGAAGACACGTGTCTCAGCCTTCTTGTTGCTCAGATACATTTAGTGGGAGGCATACTTGGCTGTTACTCAAGAGGGCATCTTAAAATACCTGCTGGTGTGAGGCTTCGGAGACAGATTCATCAAGGTAAAATAAGAAGTCAAGGGTGGAATATGGAATATAGTTGCCCACTGGTCCCCACTGGTACGTTGCTATAGAAATGGAACCTGCCAGTCTTGCCTAAATACCTGAATCACAATCACCAACCCAATGAAAATGGGAAGGTTGCTGCTTTAATCCTCAGATCTGCCAAAGGAAACACTTTATTTGTGAGATATTTGTAATATGTAATATGAATTCCTTCCCCTTGGCTGATTTCAAAACAGGCTAAACTATTTCAATCCTTATTTGAATTGGGATGGTTATTACCTTCCTTTCCAAGTCACACAGTTTAAAAGAAAATCAATATGGATTGATTTGAGGCTAGTAAGATTCTGGTCTTACAGTAATTTCAAGCATATTGCTTTTTATTCATTCAATGTTTTCCCAACCTATGGAGCTTTGTGCTATCATAATCAAATCACCACAAAACGCCGGAAGATTCCGCTCTAAGAGATTTCCACTGTTTTGAACCATATCTCTCAGCAGATTTTCATGATTCCCATAGTCTACAAAATACCCATATTCCATAATATAGGCTTTGAAAGGTAAGGCAGGTGAATTTTAGGGAGACATGAGATAGGTTAGATGAATCATAGCTCAAAATGGAAAGGGGGTTAAGGGGAAAGGAGAAAGAACAATGTAGAGATGACCCAGAGCTGCACAAAGGCCTGGGCTTCGCAAATCTAAGAGATTCAAATAAACGCTTCATTTCAAAAATGCTCATTCTACCCTTTAAATCTCCTGATCAGTAAAGTGTAATTACAGATCCTCAAGGGAGACTGATTTATCTCTCCCTGCTCTCCCTGCCCCCACTAAGAGTCAACACGAAATAATTAAATTTTCTTATTTATCTCCTCTATATATATAGGTGTTTATGTTTTAGTCTTTTTTTCCTGAAAATATCATATTTCATGAGTTCTTGTTTTTGGTGGGTGAGGGAGGGCAAGAACCCATGTCTTCCACTGGATTGGTCTAAGGTCTGTCTCCCGTCCCTCTGCACGTCCTTCAAACCAAAGCTTTGGGCCACAAAACATCTGGAGGTGCCCCAGGGTAGCCCCTGGCCTGGCTGCTTGCTCGCCTCTCTGACTACGGTATGTGTTTTCTCCAGGTATTGGCCTGTGAGTATTTTCCTTACTCTCTGTCTCGTCACATGCCGTTTTTACGTGTTATCTCAGCTTGGATTCTCATAGAGTTACAGACAAGGGCTTGTGTTTGGGTCATTCACTTGACCTCAGGGGGTGACAGTGCAGGGACTAGAAAGAGTTAAAGCAAAGGCAAGAAAGCCAATTCCACTGGCTACGGAAGCTGGCTGCTGCTCTGGGCTTCTGTGGTTGACGTGTTCTTTCTTCTGTGTTTCAAAACATTTGGTCCATATTAAATGCCTAATAAAAATTCCAGTAAGTTGAAGGATGAGTATCACTACCATATCAATCATGCACTGAGTACGTGAACATGTCATGTGCCAGCTTGGTCACGCGGTAGAAAAGGTGAGGGGTCGCATAGGGTGACAGGCCTGCTTTCTCATCCACTTTCCCTTCCTTTTCCACTCCATCCTGCTGGGCAACGCAAGGAAGCCTCCCTGAGCTCCTTAAGATACTGCATTGTTAAAATGGCTGCGGTGAGGAACCGTAGATGTCCAAGAGAGTATGCACATCAGTTCAGCTTGCTTGCTCCTCCTTTGTCTTTGAACAAACTCCTTGTTCTGTGAACCAGCCAATCGCAGCCACAAATGAGCAGAAGCTGAAAGGCGCAGCAATTCTCAACATGCACTTGTGGAATTAACATAAGGCAGAGTGAATGATTTTTGAGTTCCTGGAGGACTGGAGCAATCATCCTAATAATCCCAGCCCCTAGACCAGAAACACAGGGAGGGTGGGAGCCTTGTCTCTTTCGATCACCAGTCTATGCCCTGCCCAACACCTAAAACCTGTACCAGCTCAACGGGCATTTTTAAGATAAAGGTGATGAATGACTGAGTAGCTGTTTGTTCGTTGAATGGCTAATGAAATGATGAATGAGTGTGTAAAATGTACTTCTTTCCAAAAGAAAGAGAAAATGCCTCTCCGCTAAAGAGGAAATGTTCACCAAACCCAATTATTTTTCTTAGTGGCAATCCCATAGCATGCATGAGCTCTGAATTACACTTGAAGTGTGCATTTTATGTCCTGTACTTTATGCCACAAATAACAGCCTCTTCAATTCAGAAGCACTAGAAAAGGCAACAATTGCCCGTTAGCAATTTAGTTCTGAAATAGTGGTTTTGAATGGAGATGAAACAAGACTCAAAAGGTCAGCTCGCAGGGGAACAGGCACCAAAATGTGTCCTCTAGCATCTCCTGGCACAGTTTTTCCCATTCACTCTACTTGCACAAGGTCCGGAGGCTTTTTACAAATGTTGTGGCAATGTAATTGCTCTCAAACACTGCCCTTTGGCTGCTCTACAGTAGTAACTTTCTTGCTTGTTACACGTGGATTAGTATTCCCCAATCGCCTCGATATGAATTTTTCCTAGTGTGTGCGTGGTTTCTAGGGCACAGGGGAACAATCAATGATCTGTGAGTCACCCCAGGATCTGCCCCAACTCACCAGGTGACATGGGCCTCTGTGTCCTCCTCTGTCCGCTGCTGTGGGGGTCAGTCCTATAAGTCTTTATCAGGCAATTAGTAAGTGCTAAGCCCTGGCAATAGAGACAAAATGGACCTGACCCCCACCCTCAAAGTACTGCTAGACTCATGGGGAGGGACATGTGCCAAGAGAACACTTTCTGAAAGACCTGTTAAGTGCTAGAGCATGAAAGTGAAGCACTTGAAGAGAATAATTACATTTTGACAAGATGATAAAACACATCTTATTCAAGTGTGATGGTTGTAAGGCTAGGAGTTGGTGAGCGGTAATGTTAAGATGGTCTCGAATAAGAAAATGTTCAGACTTGCATGAAATTTCTTCGGAGGCAAAAGGAGAAGCATCCCCACCACTTGTGCTGGGAGTTGGGACCTGGGTAGGGGTTGGACAGGTAGGGCGAAGGGTACGCAAGGGGTGGCCGAGTGGGTTTGTGCCTGGAGGGGCCTGTGGAGCGGAGTCCTGGCAGATCGACACGATAGGAGTGTGAACTTGCTCTTCTTGTGTGGATGTTAGGAGTTGGACTCTGGACTCTGGCCATTCAGATTTAAATCTTGACCTTCCACTTGTTAGGTGTGTAACCTTTGGCAGGTTGGTAAATAATGACAACTAGCAGTAGTATCTATAACTGAGTCCTCGTAGAGAACAAATGAAGTCACACATCAAAATGCCTAAAACAATGAAATGTGTGTTGTAAGTACTTAATAAATAATTGCTATCATCACCATCATCAACTCAGTGGGATTCTTCTCCATCAGTGCAAGATCAAGGAGGATTCTGAAATGCAACTTGGGGTGAGCTACAAGGAAGATATAGATAGAGCTAAATACTTTTCTTGCCTTTAAGAGATCATAACATCTCTGGTTTGTCGGCAAATTCTCCACTGTTAATGAGAAGATATACCTCTCCCCAAATGTGATCCCAACCATCTCGACACGATTACCGCTAATGAGGAACAAATTTTAAGTCAAGGATCTGCTCAGGTTATTTCTACTCATACCACCCTGCTATTTATTGTGTGATGGCAATTGTTCTGGTGAAGGAAGGTGGCTAAGCTGGAAAAACACCGAGAACCATCTTGCAATGAGGACTTAGTTGGAACCTACGGGAACCCTTGCCCGACTTTGACTTTTTGAGGTGGGGTTGAGCCATAGCACAGCACATTTCTCTGATGCTAGTGGGCGTCATTCAGATAATATCCCAAGGCTCTATGTGGGAGATGGTCTCTGCCTTCTCTCTGCCCTTGAACCTTAAAGGGTGGTCCATGGGCCAGCAGCATCAGCAACACATGGAGCTTGTTAGAAGTGCGGAGTCTCAGGGACTACCTCCAACTGTCTGAATCGGAACCTAAAGTACTGCAAGCTCCTTGGGTGATAGTATTACACACTCCATTCAAGACACACAGCTCTGTGTCTGGTTTGGATTCTAGGTACGGCGAGCGAATGAGGAAATAACCCACACCTGGCAACTAACTCAGGTTTTGGTGAAGCAATTTTAGGTCAAAGGTGCCAAACAAAAACAAAAATGAAAAGCAAACAAAAAAGGGCACTGGAATGCCCACGCTGCCCTCTAAAGGGATGAGGCTTGAATGGAATCTGGAAAGAACAACTTATGACTGAGGTCTCAAGTGCAGCAAAGTCTGGACCCAAATCCAGGTCTTTTGAATTTAGCTTCGTCAGTCTTTGTTGCTGTGATGTTTGGGAAACATGGGTTCTTGGTCCAGTTTGACTTCTAACAAGCTGGGTCACCTAAAACATGTCACTTCACCTCTTGGACCAACTTGTACCACAGTTGACTGGGGGTTGGCCTCTCCATAGCTGGTCACACTTTGATGTCCCCACGTGTGAGAATGTGACCATGGTACACTCAAAATGAAGTTCGCCTGATGCCAGTTTCCATATCGGCATGGCCCACATGTCTGCTTAATTATTTCGGTCATTTTTTTTCTCCATTCATGAGGAAAAACGTTCCTTAGAGAGTGACTTTCCACTAATTCATGGCTTTGATTGGCTGTCACATTAATTGCAGCTATTTTCATTCCAGATCAGAAGGATGCACATGCTTTGGATACAGTGTGATGCTGATAAAAGTTATTATCTGTTTGGAAATCTGCCTGCTCTCGAATTATAATAGCGTTGAATTGGCCCCCTAATAAGAATTGCAGTGACAACCTACATTTCAGAGTGCTTTGTGCTTCCCAAAGCACTTTCAGGGAAATTAGACACATGCATTCTCTCGTTGATCCTGCATGGCAGGTAGGGAAAGGGAAGCATGGTGGCTGATGTGCATGACAGCCCTATTAGCTTCTCTGACTGAACAACTGACGCCCCTTCTCGCCATGCAGAGAGCAGAGATTTAGAGTCAAATATGGCTGTTGCTCATCGAGGGTCTTTGATGCTCTTATCTGGACATTATCTCATTTACTCCCTCCACCCTGCTTGGAGGTGCTTCTCTTGTTCCCTGGTTTTCAGGTGAAGAAAACAAAAGCACACATAGGTGAGGTAATTGATGCAAGGTCACCTGCCCAAAAAAAGAGCATTCAGGATGGGGACCCCAGACCCCTGACTCCCAGCTGGTGTGCTTCTTCGTTCCCATGGAAATGAAACCCCAGAGTGTTGTTCTTGCCTCAGCGTGGGGCTAAGGGAGTACATTCCTCAGCGACAAAGGGAGAGGTCTCACAAGCCCTCTAGAACCTGATGGTTAAAACTGGAATAATCACACTAATAACAGGCCTTTTTGGAGTAATGCCGTCAGGGGCACGTTTATCGCCAAGACCTGTTTTATCAAGATAACTTTGTACACTTGAAATCATGAAGCCCATTTGACAGATGGTGGAAGAGGAGAATGGGGATTTCACCCTGGTCTGTTTGAAATGGAAGAAACAGAAATATAACCCAAAAGTCTGTGCTTTTAACAAGCCACAAGTCTCTTCTCTTACAAGGATACGTGTTACCCAAGAAACCATGTAAATAAAAACATATACAGGCTGAGAGTCTTGAAGAGTAAGGCTGGCTTGCTTTGTTTTAATATTTTCCTGAAAAGTTAAAAAACATCATTAGCAGAAAAGGTTGACACCAACTTCCCTGTTTTCACCGAACTTTCGAGTGCTGACAATCACAACTAATAATAACAAATAATAATAAACTGTACAATGGATCTGCTCTCATTGTATAAATAATGAAAGGCAAGCTTCAGGCCTTCTAGTCACACAAACAGTAAATGGTAGAGCTGGGAGTTGAGCTTGGGTCCCTCCGATCCCCAGAACTCAAGCACATCTTGCCTCGAAAAAAGAGAACAGGTATAGGAAACACCTTTGCAAACTCTTTGACATGCAGTCTCTGTATACCATCCTGTGTTTTAAAATCCCTCTGACGGTGCATCTTAGCGGAGGCTGGATTTGAGTAGCTGCCCCTCCATCTCCAGCAATGTGTCTGTACCAATGTCTGAGCACAGCCTGTTGCTCAGGAGAGCAATTTACATAACGAATGAGGTTCCACTAAATGACCTCGGGGCTCTTTCTGACCCCCATAGCCTTTGATTTTCTGACCAGGACTCGAGTGTGAATTCTTACTTCCGAGAAAGCCCTCAGACATCATCTCCACTAAACCTCTCACTTCCCGGAGGAATCGAGGGTCAGGAGGGAGAACCGGGCTGTCTGGTGAGCTGTGGTTGGTGCTGGAGGTAAGGCCGTGCCCAGCATGCATGCCTGTCCCCTGGGACACTGTCACTTCGTCCATCTCACCCACCAGGAGAGCGGGCAGGCCCATCCATGGGCTCTGTTTTGCAGCTGACCAGGCCTCCACAGAGCTTCTGTCCCCAAGCCAAGGTGACATGGACATTTCCATGAAAGGCAGCAGCATAGAACTTTGCGAGTCTCCTGGCCACATCCAACCTTAGTCATCGTTTAGAAGGCCTGGGATCTCTGGCCTCTGTCTGTCTGCAGCTTCGGTGGAAAATAGCCAAGGACCAGAGAGGGCAAGCAACTGCATTCTAACTTTTTGTCATTTATTTGGAGTAGTACTAAAAAATATACCTTCAATCAGCCTTGAAAATCAGTGTCCTGCCGTCTTCCCATGCTGGTTTGTAATTCATCACTTGAACTCTTGGGACACAGGGGTGTTCAGTGAGAAGTAGTTGATGAAACATTAAACTTGGAGCCCGAACATGAAGAAATAAGACACAAGCATGATGGAGCTCACAAAAGCTGAGTTCTGTGCTGAGTATTGGAGACAAGAGCTCTGTCCTTAGGGGGGCGGGCCACCCCCAAGTATGGGAGAAACACACAAACCAAGAGCCAAAAGGGTGACTATAAAACCGCAATGCAACATAGGTTGCAGTGAGAACTGTCTGGTACGATGTGTGTCTACAATAAGAGAATTGATTTAGTCAGGGGCCCAAAGGCTTCCTCTGGGTATTGAAAATTGAGCTGAGATAATCTTAATAGAATCCCTGTGAAGTCAGTCTTACATTCTTACAAAGCCCTTATTTAAAATGAGAAAACTGAGGGTCAGTAAAATTAAAAGAATTTTTGAGGCCCCAATGGTTAGTACAGGGCTTGCTTTCAAAGCCAAGATCGTCTCATCCTGCACTGCACCTTCCCATTACACCGGAGTTGACACCCTTGGGCCCCATGTGCTCGGACTCCTAGTCCCTGTGCTGTCACCCCTGGGTATGTTTGTGTTTTCTGAGACACAACCAGAATTTGCAGGAAGAACATAAGCTGGAGAGTCCGATGAACTTGGGTGCAAATTCTGATTCTTTTACCTGCTTTGCGACCTTGGGCAAGTCATTATAACTTTGTGGGCCTCCCTCTCCTCAATAACAGAGAGGAAAAAATGCTGCAGACATCGCTCGGTTGTTTTCAAGATTAGAAATAAAAAAAAATTAAAGGAGGTCCATCAGGTAATAATAATGATAATAACCTCAAAAACAACAAACAAAGAGCTTTCATTTGTTGACCCCTATCGTGTGCCAGATGCATGAATTGTCACATTTATTCCTTACAGTTCTGATCCTGAATACAATTCTGATCCTGATTTTGAAGAAGGGAAAACTGTGAACCAAATACTAAAGTGAGGTGCCCCGAGTCATAAAGTCAGGGAGTAGCAAAGCTAGGAAAAAGCCCCAGGTGGCCTGGCTCCAGAGCTCTCACCCCTACCTCCCACACGGTGTCCCTTCCTACTTGCTGCCTGTAACAGGCACAGGAGACGTGGGAAGTTGGACTGAGTGTTCCTTCCAGCAGAAACTTTCCGATCTGCTTTCCTTGTGGATGGTTTGAAGGCTCTGTGTGTGCACACACACCCCTCCCCGCACCAAACTTTCCCTCTGGAGCTCCAGGAGCCAGCTCTTGCTGGACCGTTTCAAGGTGCTCGAGGGAGGCTGCTCTTGGTTTCCTTGCCATCTGCTTGGTTTCCTCCAGCTGCAGAGCTGTGAGCAGAGAGGAGTTTATTTTTGGTAGTGTGCATTCTCTGAACTGAAACAAGTGCAGGCTGCTGGCCAGATTCTGTGAAAAATCACTTCAATCATCTCTGAGAGGGGCTGGCTCATTTTCCTTTCGAATCGCAATTCCAATGACTAAGTGGGGAGAAGAAGGGGAGAGGCCTGTCCAGAGTAATTAGAATGGCAGGGGAAAGGGGAAAGAAGGAAAGTCATGTATGAACCTGGCCAACCATCGACAGTTTTGCAAAAATTAATAACTGCATTCTACACACAAAAGGCCTATTATTGAGTGACATTTCAGATTTCCCAAGGTGCCATGCTCTTCCCTGATTCCGCATCTTTACATGTGCTGAATTCTTTGTCTTAAAGGGTCTTCCCAAATCTCCTGTCTCCTGTCTACCTGGAAATCTCCAATGTTGGGATTACATCGCCCCCCTCCACCACTGGAAGCTTCCTAGATTGCCCCCATCCCATGCCACTTTATTTTTATGTGAAGATAGCAATTTTTAAATTTGAAAAGTTTATGATCCTAACCCAGCTTTACTAATTATTAGCTTTTTAAGGTTGGATGAAGCTACCACACCAGTGCATTTTGTGAAGACTTCAATAGCTTAGGGATGAGAAGCAACTTTATTTTGATAAATAAATGTAGTAGTCATTACTCACCAGACTAAGTAGGTTGTGTTCAGGAATGTTGAATATTTATGGTGACAAGAAAAAAATTGAATTCGTTTATGTCTCTCTTGACAAATTGGTTGCCTCATGTAGAATAATTGATGTTTTTACTCATAGTGCTTGAGTTCTATTCTGCACATTACTGAGTCATAGCTTAGTTAATGCCTGATTTCAGTTGGTAAC